>PVIH01025413.1:0-20717 GCA_004025045.1 Sigmodon hispidus
TCTGAGGCCTGCCGAACCCTCCTCACCTCTGGTCAGGGTTCGAATCCGCCCCTCACAGACCCCTGCAGTTGGTTTGCTCAGTTCACTCAGTTCGGGGTCGCAGTAGGGATCCTTGCAGATTCCCTCAGCAGCAGGAGCTGTGTGTGTGGCCAGGTGCAGAGTTCAGCTGCTCCTGCTCCAGAGTGCGCTGGGACGCCACCTCCTGTGCTGTTTCTATAGAATCTTCTCACCGTTGCTTTTCTGATGGGAAGGGTGCCTGTTCTTGGTTGCTAGGTGAGCTGAGTAAACAATGGAGGAAAGCTTGCAGCTTTTGTTCTGCTGCAGCACTTTCCCTAGGAGGGAGTTTGTAAAGGTTTAATTTGCACAAGAAAAGGGACTTGTCACATTTAAACTGCTCAGGTCTTACTGTGCAGTGCTTCGAATAAATGTTTGTTTTATAACTTGCAACTAGGAGTTGGTAAATTATGTTTTCTTATATCACAAACAATAAACCTTTAAGTTACTATCCTATGTTAATGAAGCCAGGTGTGAGTATAGGAAGTTAAAGGCCTAAGATTAGTTATCTCCAGATAGCTCTCTTATCAGTAGGGGTGGTAAATTTATGACATACCAGTGTGTCCTTTATCTGTAGTTGTCCTTGGATGTCTGAGAAATATTTTAAATGAATTATTTTGTCTGAGAGCTGACTCTGCCCAGATGTTTACTAGCAAAGGCAATTGCAGGGAGGGCAGACATTGAGTCTGTTCTGGGCAGAGGAACAGACCTAGTTTGTGAGAAAAGAGATCTTGTTTGTGTAACTATTTTCACACACAGCTAGAAGAAGTTATCCATTTTCCCCCATATGTATGAAGGAAATTGTGCCCAATAAATGATCAATCACACTGCTAAAAGTTCCTGAGAAATAAATTCCAAGGAAATAACAAATGGGAAAGCTATAATCACAACAAAAAATCCTCTGTAGGAAACAGCTAACACATTCAAAGGCAAGTAACACCAACACTCCTTGAGTTTTTTACTTTACCTCTGCTAGGACCATTGGCTCTGAAGGGTCAGCCTTGTCCATGCTAACTGAGTTTCTGGTTCATATTTCTGCAGCTCCCAACAGTGCAGGGAAGACAGACATTGAATGTAGATGTGGGAATTCTGGGTATGGAGTGGATTGATGCAGGCAATGAAGAAACTTTTTTTGTTTTGACTGATTCTCACATTGGCTCTGGAAGTTAGAATGTAGGTGAGGTTGGCTGGTCAGTGACCTCAAGGAATACCTGCTTTTTCTCCCCTCTTTGGCACTGAGATTACTAGCTTAAAATACAGGGCTGGTTTATTTTATAAGAGTTTTGGACTTAATATTTGTCAGACAAATTGTCACTTATGCTTTTAATAGCTCTTGACACAGACATAAATTACAGTATAAATGTGTCAAAACATAAACTGAGAAGATGGCTCAGCAATTAAGGAGCTTTCCATGAGTACCTGAGTTTGGGTCCCCAGAATCATAAATAAATCCAGGCCTGCCTGCACACATCTGTAACCCAACTAATGAGAAATTAGTAGAAACTAGTGGTTCTCTGGTGGTTACTAGCCAGACAGTTTAGCCCAACTGATGAGCTTCAGGTTCAGTGAGAAACTCTGAATTAAAAAATAAGGTTCAGAATGAGAGCTGGAGAGATGGACCAATAGGTAAGAGCATTTTATGTTTCTCCAAAGACTGGTGTTCAATTTTCAACATCCATGTGTTGCTTACAACCATCTGCAATTCCATTTCTGGGTGATCTAATGCCACATTTTGGTCCACGCATATAGTGTACAAACATACATGCAGGCAAAATAGCCGTATACTTAAAATTTTCAAGAAAAGATTGGAAGTTACAGAGAAAGACTGCCAATATTGATCTGTAGCCTCTATTCACTAGCATATACACATAAATATACATCTCCATGCATATATGTGCCTATTTACATTAGCATATATACATATATACATACACAATCACACCTGCACAAATAATAATTTGGAAAGCTAAATGAAGAAGAAACTGATGTCAACCTCTGGCCTCTACATACATGCACAATCCCACACATACATGCATGCACATAAGCATATATGCACACATACACAAATAAAAACATTAGAAGTATTTTCACAAATGGTCAGTTAGTATTCTCACAAATATTTAAAGCATATTAACTGAAATAAAAATAATGTTAGGTATTCAAATTAAAAATGTTTACTAAGATTAACATTTTAATTAGATTTTCTTTTTTAAGAAATTCTCACAATTTTAGAATTCAATATCCATTTAGTTGACAATATAAAAAGCAAGTTTTCATATTTAAACATTGCCATAGTAGCACTAACTCTCTACTTGACACAACCTAGACTTATCTAAAAAAGGAGTCATTTAAAAATCACTTGAGAATTCCCTGCATGCACATGATGCCTTTTGATCAAATCCATCCCCATTTCCTCTCCAATTTCTTTTCCAGAATAGTGTTATAATGCCTGGCAAATACTGCCATGCAGCTGAAACTCACTACAACCAGCTATTGTAATTTTCTGGCTCTTATCTGGAGATGATTCCTGCACTTTGATCAGAGGTGTGAAAAGGGGGTGTTAAGAAAGTAATTGCCTTTATCAGATTGGTCAGTGGGCATATCTTAAAGGTTTGTCTGGATGAATAACTGACATGAAAGGGTGTGAAAGGGCTCAGCCTTCTTCTGTGGTCAACAACCTCCCCAGGCACCATCCCTAGGTAGGAGTCTCTGGGTTATGTAAGAAAGCTAGCTAACCTCAGTCTACGAAAGAGCCAGAAAATAAGTCTGCAAGCAAAATTCCTCCAGGATCCTGCCTGGAGTCCTGCCTCCTGTCCTGGCTTTTCTGTCTGATGTCAATGAGTAGGACAAACTCCTCACTCCTCAAGCTGCTCTGCTTCTGTAGTCATGGTGTTCATCACAGCAAGAGAAGATACACATGCCATTTCTAGACCTGATATACACATACATAAATCATGAAGTGTTCGATTATTTAATATGAATTATAAATTGGTACTCACTCTCTATGTGGAGCTGCTATGGATTTCCAGGTAATTCATAAGATATGCTTCAAAAGCACAAACCAGTACACACATTAAATAGAGAAAATCAATACTTGACTACCAAGAAACACTCTTTCACTGCTCAAAGTGTCTGACACTTAGTTGGGGAGATTAGGACTGTAATTATTAGTAGTAACAATAACAAAGGTTATTAGTACCTGTACAGTTTTAATTCTGGTTTTATGGTTTCCTTTGCTCTGTGTTGTAGTTATTTTAGGTACTAATTTAAATAAATACCCTCAATTAAATTTATCCAATAAATTTACCCAATTATGTTCTTATTCTAATCCAATTGAAGGACCAAAGAGTTACCCAATTCTCTGATTATTATCTTGAATTTACTGAAGGGAAAATAATTTTTTAATTGATACTCCAATAATAACACTATATTTTAACAATAGCATTTGTAAACACAGTGAAGCTACAAATAATACATTTCACTATAAACATTCCCAAACCATAGTAGCTGTACATATACATTAATTTTTTTATTATTATGAAAAAAGTCATATATTTTATCCATGTATCCCTTTGTTCAATCTCCCTTCACTCTCCCATCCCACTCACTCTTCTCTCCATCACTTTATCTCCAACCTAGCAAGGGCAGGAGGTCCCAAGGTCCCAATGTGGCTTAGTCCAGCATTCACTCCAGGCAGAACCACTTTCCTTACACCAATATCAAGACTGGGTCAGGTGTTCCTCTGGAGGGAATGGGCTCTAAGGTGTCAGTCCAAGGTGTTTCAGATCCCAAGCTGTTCAGTAGTTGTGATTTGCAGGTTGGACATGCTTTGCTTTTTGCTGTTTTGTTTAGAGTCCACTAATGAGTGAGTACATCGCCTGCTTATCTTTCTGGGTTTGAGAGAACTTGGTCAGGAGGATATATTCCAAATCCATCCATTTTCCTGCAAATTTTAGGATATCATTTTTTCTCACTGCTGAGAAAAATGCTCCATTGTGTAGGTGCACCACAGTTTGTTAATCCATTCTTCACTTGAGGGGCATCCACATTGTTTACATATTCTTGCTATTATGAATAATGCTGCTATGAACATAGTTGAGCTAATGCCTTTAGAGTGTGAATGTGCATCTTAGTTGTGTCTTTTTTAGGTGAATTGAGTCCATTGATATTAAGGGATATTAGTGACCACTGGGTGATATTTCCTGTTATTTTTGGTGGTAGCTTATATGTATTTCCTTTCTCTGGGTTTTTCTTCTGTGGGGTTATTGATTGTTTGTGGTTTCATGGGTATATCTGGGTTCCTTAGGTTGGAATTTTTTCTCTAATGCTTTCTGAAAGGCTGGATTGGTAGACAGGTATTTTTTAAGTCCGACTTTGTCATGAAATATCTTATTTACTCCATCTATGGTGACTGATAATTTTGCTGAGTATAGTAGTCTAGGTTGGCAGCCATGCTCTTTTAGTGTCTGCATAACTTCTGACTAAGATCTTCTTGCTTTCATTGTTTCCATTGAATAGTCAGGAGTTATTCTGATGGGTTTGCCTTTAAAGGTAAGTTGGCTCTTTTCTTTTGCAGCTCTTAAAATTTTTTCTTTGTTCTGTGTGCTTTGTGGCTTGATTATGTGGCGAGCAGACTTTTTTGGGGAATCAAATCTATTTGGTGTTCTGTAAGCTTTTTGTATCTTTATAGGCATTTCCTTGTTTAAGTTAGTAAAGTTTTTTTTGTATGATTTTATTGAATACATCATCTATGCCTTAGAGCTGGTCTTCTTCTTCTTCTTCTTCTTCTTCTTCTTCTTCTTCTTCTTCTTCTTCTTTTATTCCTGTTATTCTCAGGTTAGGTCTTTTCATGGTGTCCCAAATTTCCTGAACATCTTGTGTTATGCCTTTTTTGGTTTTAGTCTTTTCTTTGACTGATGTATTTATTTCCGCTAATGATTCTCTCTTCCATCTCTTGGATTCTGTTGGTTATGCTTGTATCTGTAGTTACAGCTCTTTTCTTCAGATTTTCTATTTTCACCTTTGCCTCATTTTGTGCCTTTTTTATTGCTTCTATTTAGATTTTTAGTTCCTGGAATGTTTCTTTCAATTTTTTTGGTTTACTCTTTCTTGGTTTTCTTTCAAGGATTTGTTCATCTCTTCCATTTTTTTGTTTGTATTTTCTTCTATTGCTTTAAGAGAATTTTTTGTATCCTCTTTGAAGTCTTCAATAGTCTTCATAAAGGTGTTTTTGCTATTTCTTTCTATTTCTTCTTCATTGCTCTGTTCAGGTCTTGTAGCTGTAAAACTACCAGTTTCTTCTGGTGTTGCCTTGTTGTTCTTTAAATTGTTGTATGTTATTTTGCACTCGTGTCTGCCCATGGCTTCAGTGATTCATGATTAGGCAGCTCCTAATCAGTTGTGGCAAGAGGGCTTGTGTGTCTCCTGTCTCCTCTGAGCAAGGGGTCTGCTTGATCTCTGACTCTGCTCTGGACACGGGTCGGAATTTCAAAGGCCTCAGTCCTTCTCTGATGTTGCAGTTCTGGGAAAATAAATTTTATGAATAAGATAGTCATCTTATTAATATATTTATATATATGGAAAGAGAGAATGATACAGAGACAGAGGATTACTGGAAGGGAGAGTCTCATGAACCTACTGAGAATGAATTTGAACCCATGATCTTGCTGCATACTTCTCATAACTCTTGAGATTATAAATTATCACCATGTACAGCTAGCAAAATGTTTGATTCTGTTCTGTTTTGAGACAGGGAGTCCATATAACTTGAATCCTCAATCTTGGCTTCTCATTTCAAAAAGAGAGAAGTGTTATCTACACAGTAAAATTTAGTTCAAACACTGACATGTAAACTTTTCCACAGGATTATTAATAGAATCTTAGTTTATCATCTTTCCTGAGCATGAAGATCCAGGACAGGCCTGTATGTCTACACACTGGAGGCTCAGAAGGAGCATCCTTCAAGCCAAGGACATCCAAGCCATACTGGGTAACATAGGCACCCTTTAAACAATCTTTATAGGCAGTTGTCTTATGTCAGTTTTCAATTCATTGTTATTTGCCTTTTGTCATTCTTATACAACCTACTAAAAGAGCCTTTTTCTAAAACTACTAGAAATATCTCTTAATTTCTGCTAAAGAATCTTCTTTCAACAGATAAATGGAACTATTTATAGATGCAATGAAGAGAATACTGGTGTTGGGAGTGTCCTGCTGATTCTGTATCCTCTCTGAGACAGAAAGAAAAAGACAAAGACTCAGAGGCCTTTAGTCTCTGAAATAATTTTATTTATCAGACACTCCTAAAAATTCCTCCAATACATTTTGTCCTGACAGAAGAATGCCCTTAAGACATATGGAAAGATTTCACATTCTTCCTCAGATGACTGAGGCCTCCTATGGCTCATAGTGGATGTTTCTAAATACCTAGACATATGAACAAGTCCCTGTAAAGTGGGGTTAGTTCTGTTAGCCACATGGTTTATAAGTATTGCTTAGTGTTTTTATTTTTAGTGCCCAGAACTTCAAGTCATCTGTATAAACAAAAATAAAGTAAAATAGAATTAAACAAGACAAAAATGAAGATAGCCAGTACACCTGTATAGCCCCTTAAAGATTCACAACCTTGAACTGGAATAGATTCTGGAATTCTTTTCAAACACTAATTCCTCCCTCACTCCAGATTAAAACATACTAGAATGAGCTGATGCTTTGAATAATGCCACATAATACCTGCTGGCATGAGAAATCGGAGTGTGGCAGGATGGTCAGTGACTATGGGAAGAGGCATAATTCCACATAACTCCAAGGTGTCTCTGCTGTTCCAAGAGAGTAAACCAATCAGCCCAAACAAACTATCTGTTTTTATAGTAAATAAAATAAGATATACAATGCCTGACATAGAGATATGTTGTGAGCTTAAGTGTTTCTTTGTTCTTTTACCAACTAAACATTCTGTGAACTACAGATCCTTGCACAGGGTCCCATTATAGGCACTATAAGAAGGAAAATGTATAGTGATATATATGTCTCTGACCTAGAAAGCTCTGGGGGCCTTGGTGGCAATGGCTCATTACTATGGGACTTGAAAGGTAGGGAGGGGCAGGAGGTCTTTATCAAAGCAAAGCAGAGTACAGATGAATTCATTACACATCTCATGCAGATGCTACAGGGCTCAGTCACAACTGGCTCTGTACTTTTCTGACTCATAAGCAGCATTAAGTGACTTCCTGTGCTCTACTGAAATGAGCTCTCTCTCACTGCCCACCCTGCACCCTGCAGCCTGAGGACCTGTTTCCACTATGACTCACCACCTTCCTCTCAACCAACAGATTTCTTCATCCAGTTTCAGGGTTTGGGCAATATTTAAGAGCAGGGGAAAGAGCCTGCAATGTTTGTGAGCTAGTGGGACTTCACTGACCAGCAATTCCAAAAGACGTAACACATTATTTGCATTGGGCTTTTTATTCATTGATCTGTGGTATCTAACAGGGACATTATTACCATGCTATAGAGTAACTCCATCTCTGTTTCTGTCTATCCCTGTTTGTGTCTGTCTACCTGTGTGTGTGTTTTAAGAATCTTCTATAGTAGTAGATTGCCCTCCAGAATTTACCATCTCAGTATCCCCAAAAGTGTCATAGCCCAGACATTCAGATAATAGGGTACAGTCAGTATCACAAGTCTCAGTCAGACTCTGTTGCTGTAGACACCAAATACTTGAGTCATAGAACATGAAGAAATCAAACTGGTACTGATCCAGAAACTTCATTTTCATAGTTCTGGAAAGTGTAATACATGCTACCTGAGGAGAAAAGTAATTGTCCATCTTACTTGCTGGGAACCTAGTAAGCTATAACAATGACTAGCTTTGTAAGACATGCTCATTTTGTGACAGTGGCATCAATATTATAGGGGTAAACAACCACTTTCTGATTAAATTAAATCTGATGCCATAGGAGTAAGCCCATACCTGTCACTCTGTCACCATTATTGGGCCAAGAGTCTATGGCTAGACAGATCATAGGCCTAGGGGAGAATCTGCTACTTTTAGACTCTTAATAACACATTGCCATACCCATAGATTAATGCACTGTTTAGTCCTCATCAGAAAAGTTTTTATTTTCAGGGTGATTAGCACAAAGAGCAACAACTCACCGGGGTGCAGAAGATAAAAGACTTCAGAAAGTTCAGCTTTAAAAGGGTTATGCATATCATCAGGCTCTCAGATCATTGTGGAACAGGGGATGGAAAGAGTCTACAAGCTGGGGCAGTGGATGACTACTCCACCGAAAGACTTTTCTGAACACAGTGAGACAGTTTCACATATGAATTCATACTGGTTGCGATAGGATGTGGAAGACTTTCACAAACTCAAGCGAGATCAAATCCCAGTATGATAGGGAAGCTGGGGATGAACTTAGTCATGTACCAGCTGTACACAGGAGCCTATGGACATCAGAAGAGGACCTGTGATTTCAGGAAGCTGAAGTTACAAGCAGCTGAGAGCAGCTTGGGGAGCTATCAATGACTAATAACTGCAGGGATATGGGGACTCAGTCTTCTCCAAGAGTATAGCCCTTGTAAACCTGACCATGCTCCAGTGTAAAGCCACACAACCGAGAAGAGTTGATCAGCACAAGTTTGACTTGATGGGCTTAAATAAATAAACATTTAAAAGGACACAAAGTTGGTGGGTATGGAATATGATTCAGACACATTTCTCAAAGAACTAATATGTATTTAAAAATTTAAATATATTTTAAAATATTTTAAAAGTTGCATGAAGTCTAGATGTTTCTAAACTGAAGTAAGAAGTACTTCAGCATCCCTCACTAGATACAATGTCAACATATATTTAAGGAAGGCAATGAACACACACAAGGTAATTTTGAAAATTTATGTGATCAACAAAATTCAATGTAAAAGTCAAACTTAAAAATTTAATATTTCAATATATTTCACAGTTAAACTAATCTGTGTAATTTTGAGTTTACAGAAAGAAACAGAATTTCATCTCGGTTCACAAACTATCCCACAAAACCTGGAATTTTCTTGCTTTACTTAATTGTAGACTCTAAGAAAGCTGAGGAATGCTGATTAACAGTGAGGAAATTAGTTTTAGTTTTTTGGGGGTTCTTTTTATCACAATACACAATATTTTCCTGACTTATTTATTTACTTTTTATTAAGAAAATACAATTTTCTTAATTAAAATTATTAATTAATATATAGCTAAGCCATAGAGACATTAATGATACAATTTACACATGTAAAATCAGAAGTCAATTTTGAAGGCTAAAGAGCTGGTTGAGCAGTTTAGAGTGCTTACTGCTCTTACAGAAGCCCCAGGATTGCTTTCCATCACCTACACGGCCACCTGTAACTCCAGTTCCAGGGGATCAGGGATCTCTTCTGATCTCCACAAGTTCTTGCATGCATGTTACATACACACACACAAATAAATAAGTTCAAGTTCATTTTGGTCAATGTATTTAATTTTATTATGCCTTTTAAAATCCAAAATGCAATCAGTATCTTGAAAATTTGAATTACAAGTCTGAAAAAGAAGGGTCATAAGAAATACCCTTTGATGCATGTGGTCATGTCTAATACTTCCAGTCCATGCCATTATCTCGTTTAAAGCAAGTTTTCCTCATGCCTCCATAACTACAACCACATGTCTTAGGCCTTGTAAATAGGCAGGAGAAGCTCACTGGAACCACTTGGTACTCACAGGTGTATAAACTATGACACATTCTTGCCACAGCGGGTTAATCTGGTTTTCCACAGTCTTCCATAACAGAATCTTTTCTTGAGTTCAAACTATGCTGGGCCAGTGGAGTGGTTCCCTCTATAATACTGTTAATGAGGCAAATTCATGCACATAGGTGTTGATAAGAAATGAGCTCCAAAATACATTCCTATGCACAAAAAGTAAGATGCAAAATGGTTCTCCTTTAGCAGTCCATGAAGCTGACAGACTAAAACGGAAACCTAATGATATTTACTAGTAATCATTTCAGGGAACAAGATGAGTTCATATTTCTAAGTTGAGTTTTTGAAACACAGTACTGCATTTTTTTAAGAAAATAATTTCGTTTGAAAGGTAGTAAGAGCGTGAACAATTTTTATTTTTGCTGTAATTTTCTGCCTGAAAAAAATCTCATAGTACTTTAAAAAATAACTGTACTAATCAAAACCACTATCTTCTGCCAGTGAGGATTTAAGATGAGTCAAAACAGCAATAGAAACAAGCCTAAATCAGGGCAGAATGGTTTTCAGCCTTTCCAGGTGGGAGGTGCAGCGTTAAACCAGTTATTGCAAAAAAAAGAGAGACATGGGAAGGAATTGTGAACAGTAGGCGCCCATGCTCAAGGACACAGTAAACTTCTTGTGAGCCACACTTCTCGCTGAGAGTCCATTCTCTAAATACCACATTAAATCTGGAATGCATGGAACAGTAAGTAGCCTGAAAAGCATGCCTCAGAGACAATCTGAATTGGGACAAAACGATTGAGAATCAGTTCCTATTATCCTCCCGATGTAAAACAGGCTAAAAACCGAAATGAAGCAAAACTCTTGTCTTGAAAAGGTAAATAAACTTTGCCTTAAAAATGACAAGTGATGTAGCTGAAGCAGGTGTAAGTGAAGGAAAGGTTTTCAGCATGAGCGCTCTACTCCAGTAAGAGTCAGTAAGGTGGGGTAACTAGTTGAGCTGTAGGAGCCAACAGCCACCAGGTGGCGCCAAACTGCAGTTGAGAATCAGACTATTTGGTTGTTATGCACAGATCTCAGTCACTGATAGATTCCGGGATCTCAAGGCTAGTTCACTAACCTGGAATTGAAACCGCCTCATCTTCACCTGAACTTTAAAAACCACACCTGTGTGATCACCTCAAAATGTTGCTGTCACAGTTCACAGGTAACTCTTATTTAAAGGAGTGATTTCTCAATAATACTAACACTTTAACACCGGATCAGAATTTGTATTTCTATTAAAAGCGTTGACTTGCCAATTTCATTTGGATGCTGACATAATAAATGGAGAAGATGAGGCAGATGCTAAACGTATTCTTTAAAAAATAATTCTTAGAAAAAAATGTAGAGTTTTAGAAAATCAACACTTTACTCCAAATTTCCACTGTCCTTAACTAGCACATGATCTAGCTTGTCAGCAAGGAAAGGGGTAAAAAATACCTGAGCCATTGTGCCTTTAGAGTGCTCAGGCTCTGACTGTCATGATGCATCCATTCTGATGTGGGGATACTAGCAAATTTCACCAACACAGTCAGCACTGGAGTTGGCAAATGTGATATTAATATCAACTCAATAAATTGATTGTACCTACTCTATAGCATCACACTCTCTTTATTCCAACTTACTCTACTCTCCTTTCATTTATAGCAAATGCAAACATAAAATTAGATTTGAATCTTGTTAAAATTAGGGAAATGGCCAAAGTATAATTTTAACATTGGCATAAAAATTGACAGGATAGGGAGATCTCACTGGTTTAAAAAGCCACAGGTCCTCTGAGAGAAGCTGTGTTTCCTCAGGTCTGGTATGTATTGTTGAGTTTCATTTGTGCAGTGTAGAGGACATATTGTATGTGACTTTCTAAACAGAATTCATGGGATGTAGCAAGCATAAAGCTGAATGTGCTTAAAACACCATTGCCAGCCACAGATGAACTCAATCCATAGGTTTAAAACCTATTCAGACCTCTCCATTCTGCTTACAGACACTCAACTCCATCCTATAAAGTTAGACTTAAAAGTAAATAATAACAAAATATGCCTGTCTGCCCAACATCTTTTCTCCCTTTCTCTTGCGGTGGAAAACCTTCCTCTTGTTCTTTCTCTCACCATTCTTTTGGGGAAGAGTGGTCTGTCTTGGGCTTTATTTTAATACCAAAGCCATATATATATTCATTGCATACTCATCTTCTGACCCAATTAATCATTTTTACAATCATAACAAAATATAATCATAAAACCCTTTTCTCCATTTTATTTTATTTTTTTGTTCCTGAAATAAAAATAGAAAACCATTGCTTGTGTGAATTCTCTTGTGGCCCTGATTCAGAGTGACCCTTTCTCAGAATTTTATTTTGTATTTTTAAGATTTTATTGTTTTATATATGCATATGTATGATGTATGTGTACTTGAAGAGGCAAGAAAAGAGTACCTTTTAAAATTAGAGCTATAGTTGTGAGCTGAGTGCAGGCTTCATTGGCAAAAATGCTCTTAACTGTGGAGCCATCTCTCCAGCTTGCAAACATTCTTGCCTATTGAAGGATGGGAGAATCCTAACTGGCTCTGGTTACCACTCTCTGAAATCTGAGTCATAACAATTAATGTTTATATCTGGTTTTACCTAGGGAAATAAGAATATACTATTTGAAAAAAAGACCTGAGTATCAACCCTAAATATAAATACCAGAAAACATTTTTTTTTTCATAACATTACCCAAATGTTTCCCACAGGGGAGATTGAGTGGTGGAGCTGAGGTTTCACAAGCTTGAGCTGTCAGCTGTCAGCATCTGAGACACACTGGGAGGGAAGGGAGAAGGAGCTCTGTTCTCTGCCAACAGAGGAGGAAGGGGGGTTGACAATTCATGGGGACATGGCTGCTAAAGATCCCGAAGCCTTGGGATAGGCAGGAGGGGCTAATTCATTTTTATGAACTGTGAAATGCCATCTATCATACAATACATATTCCCACTTGGTGCTTTCTGAAAGTTCACATTGCTCAACTGTGCTTTACAGAAAGGAGTTCCTGGTCGAGGAAGCTGACGATAGCCAGAATGGGCATCAGGGCTAGATAGCGACAGAGGAAGGATTAGGGATGAGAAAAAAGACTCAGTCATGTGACTGTCACATGCCCTCCTCCTTACCTACGACCTCAGTGGGACAGAAGGTCAATCTTTCTATGATTTTATTCAAAAAGAATAGCCATGCTTTGCTGATACAATGCTGAGCTGCATGGGGAGCAAGGATCTGAAGACAGTAATAAGTTCAGAATCTGGAGTACTTAGAATTATAAATTACATAAATCAGTAGTTTTACTTAAGTTGGTTTAATTTCATTTTCTCCGGTTTTGTTTGTTTGTTTTCTGAGACAGGGTCTCTCTAAGAAACCTTGGCTGTCTTAGAATTCTTCATGTAGACCAGGCTGGCCTGCCAGCTTCTGCCTCCCAAGTACTGGGATCAAAGGTGTGATACCAGACCTTGCTTTCTCTCAGCATTGTTTCCCGTGAAAACTGCCTCTGGTGCAAAAGGCATATCTCTCTAAGAATCACCACATCTGCCTTCCCTGTACCCGACTCTGCCTTTCTCCCAGAGTCGCTCCTGTTACTATCTGGACTTCTGCTTTCCTCAGCAGACCTCACACTGTCCACACCGCAGGGTTTTGCCAGAGCACAGTGAGTTGACCTTTTGGGCCTTTTAATACCACTCACCCTGACAGCTACATCTGAATGTGACTGTGATTATAACAGCGGAGTACTGTGAACGAGTATGGGAACCGTCTTACCAAGATCACCAATGCTCTTGCTGTTCATCTCCTGTCTATTTAGACCTTCTGTTTTACCTTCTCTCATCTTCCAAGATGGTCATGCCTCACCAGCGGTTCAGAAATCAGGCATGCTGGCTCTTAATCTCTTAACCTTTGAGT
Source organism: Sigmodon hispidus (assembly GCA_004025045.1). Lineage (NCBI taxonomy): Eukaryota > Metazoa > Chordata > Mammalia > Rodentia > Cricetidae > Sigmodon > Sigmodon hispidus. Next base: position 13,733 of record PVIH01025413.1, read on the forward strand.
GAGGAATGGGGCCTTCGGTCAGAGAGTTTCCAGCAGCAAAATACCAGGTTAATACTAACCCTGGTAATGATGCCTGAATTGTTTAACTCTATTAGCTGCCACCAATGGGGTTTTCATCTCAGAACTTCCACTACACAATTTATATTGAGGTCGCAGATGAAGCTCACATTTTAGAAAATAGAGGGCAAATTTCAGGTCTCTTTCACATAGAGCACATGGCCCTGGCAGGCCTTTCCTCTGCCATTCCCTCTGCCTTGCTAAAAGATTATACTCCTACAGCTTGCTCCCAAGGTCTATTTCCTTATTTGGCCACTTCTGCCTCCTGAGGCTGACTAACAAGGTTCAGCAATCAGAAGACTCCTTTGGCTCACCAAATTAACGTGGCCAACTTAAAATAAACACTTCATCCTAATATGGGGCTTTCCAGTGTACCATTTTTAGAATTAACATATTTTTTAATTGATTATTTAGGAATTTTATATTATGCACCTCAATCCCACTCATTCCCCAGTCCCTCCTTATTAGACCCTTACCTCGGCAGTGCCCTCAAAAAGAGAAAAGAAAGAAATAATAAAGATAAGAATAATATTAATTTTCAAACAAAACAAAAAAACCCTACTTTACTTCTCCATTTTTCCCACCTCTCTATAATATCTTCACTTGTCTTGGTGAAGTGTTGTGTATGCAGTATACCCCTATGACCAGACAGCTTCATTTAAAAATGTTCATTGTTTAATGCATTGTTAGTCAGGTTCAGGGTCTCTGGCTTCTGGTACAGCATCAATGATGGACCCTCACCAAAACTCCCCTTGGATATCAAGCTGTTTCTGTGGCTATGGTTCAGCAGGACCAGTCCCTTCAGGAGCTCCAGCAGGTAGATGGCAGATGTTGGGGAGTGATAATTCAAAGCCCTTGGTGTATGTAGTGGTGGTAGCTAGTTTGATCTGACTGGGGCAGCTGGGATGACCCCTGTCAGGTGAGGAGAGAAGCCAGCTCTCCTACCCACCTGATGAGGGCTGGGGCCAGCTTTCCCAGGTGTGGGAAACACATGTCTCAACACATGATTTGTGTGCGCCCTCGTGATAACACAGGCAATGGACACCAACACAGACCCCAGTAGCTGCAGGACCATTGACACAGACATGATTAGCAGCAGCAGCTTGAGCTCTGATGTCACCATGGCCCTGGTAGAAGCATGGGCTGCTCAGTTCATCATGGACCTAATGAGAGAATGGTCCTCAGACTCCAGCATGGCTCTATGTGGTAACCCAGACAGTCACATAGCTTTTGATGGTAACAGGACCTTTGGACCTTAACACAGATCCTGGCTGCAGTAGGGCCACAGACCCAGACATAACCCACAGCCACAACTTGGCCTTAGGTGGCAGTGCAGGCCACCCTAATTTTGTGGCCCTGGAGACATGACCTTCAGACACCAACATCTTTGTATCTTTGTAAGTTGCCATTTTCCTATGTGCCAAATTTGTCTCCTCTCTATCCAAAGGCAGTCCTTTGTTCCAGAAAAATAATCCTGCCCCACTTCTCTAGTTCCTTTTCCTTTATCCCTCATCCTCTCTCTCTCTCTTCTGTGTTTGTCTCTTATTTCCTGTCCTCTATTCCTCTGGGGCAAATAAATGTCCTTTGAGCTGAGAACTTGGTTTTGGAGACCTTTCCTTTTCACTCTTGTGGGATCTTTACACAGACCTTCCCTCTTCCTCTACACGTTTTCTGGGGCACCAGCTTTGTTTTTCCCCCAGCTAAGTACATAATTCTTTCTACTTTTTTTTTATTTATTTAGTGACTGTTTCCTGACTTTTCTTATTCATTCATTCATTTATTAAACACAGGAGCAGTCCTGAACTGTTTTTGGAGCCTTCTTCTTTTCCCAGATCACGATCTGACCTCAGGACTTACATGAGTCATCAAATGCTAGCCAATGTATGTTCAGTCTGCAGCCTGGTGCTCTTCGGGTCACACAATGCTTAGCTACTGTGGATTGTAAACTGAACTGAAGTGCTTGCCTTTTAACCCTGATACACAGACTTCTTCATCCTTGGGTAACCACACACTCTCCCTTACACAAGCAAAGCCTTGGTGGTCATCCTCCAGGCCTCCTGTCATATTGCTCTGACTTTGGACAATACTCAACTGCATCATCTGACCATCACATTCAGGAGTCTGAAGTAGTAAAGCCCAGCTTGTATCTCTGCTCCTCCAAGGTTGTTCTCAACACAGAATCTAGAAGGATGCTTTGGAAAGCAAAGTGATATTGCAGCATTCTCTCACTCAAATCTTTCCTGACCCAACATCTGTCAGGATAACAAAGATCAAGGAAGGTTCCGTGCTGTATGACAAGATGTTTCCTGGGAAGATAAAACATATATATCAACTCACTCCACATAAAGAGCCCATGACAGTCCCAAGTACAGATACTACCAAAGTCCAATGTGGTTAACTAATGAGTTGTGTTGGTGATTACTATAGGAATATAGGTGAGGAGTTACTCACAGGAGCAGAAATAATTCAAAGCCCACCCCAGCATGGGTGACAGCACTCAAAAGCTAGGAACCTAGTGTAAATTGCACAGCCCAAATGCAGCTCAACAGATTGATAAGTATAGTTTCCAAGTAACTCAGTTGGTCTGTTCCAGACATCTCAGCCTGGTGGATAGCTAGTCTGATCCCAGAGTCCTCTTTGCCCCTTGTCTTGTCTAAGAGAGACCCTCAGCCATCTTTGATTACTCTGGAAGAGAGGTATCTAGTGAATCTGGTCAGTTTCAGAAATTTTCTAAGGATGCTATTTTGTATTATTTACCTTCTGTCTTAAGAACCTTATCTGGGAGATGGAAGATTTCAATTTAGAAGGAAACTGCTATGTAATATCATCTAACTGTCTCTTCTCAGCACAGTCCTTCTCCAACATTTTCACTGGTATTGCACCCTCTTTATGGAAAATTATGCTCCCCAGAAACCCAGGTGCTCATTGTCATCCTGTCTCACCTTCAGAGTGGAGCCTGATGTGATCACCAGACCCCACATCCATCAGTCAGTTTCAGGTTTTTTTTTTAAGATTTATTTATTCATGTATATGGGTGCTCTGTCTTCATGCACATCAGGAGGAACCTGACCCCACTATAGATGGTTGTGAGCTATCATGTAGTTGCTGGGGATTGAACTCAGGAACTCTGAAAGAGCAGTCAAGTGTTCTTAACCACTGAGCCATCTCTCCAGCCCTTTCTGGTTTATCTTATGTTCTATCATGGCATGGAGGTTTGTTATTTCTGGTCCCACCAAAAACAGTTTTTAGCACATAGGAGGCATTCCATAGGTATCGGTTGAAAAAATAAATAACAAAAAGTACTATTTCTATCTGACTGCAGAACTACCCCTGTACTCCCAAAGAGACAACATCAGTTACTGCTGCTACTTTCTACAAATGATTTTTAAAGGTAATTTTTTCTTGCCTACTTGTTTTAATGTGCATGTTTCAAGTATTAAAAGTCAAGCTGATGTGTGAGAAAAAGAATACTACTGAAAGTTAAATTGTCCAGAAAATCAAATGTCTATAAAGGTTTGAAACTATATATTTGAAAAAGATTTGGGGAGAGATTATTTTGAGGTTTTTATAGTCACATATATATTTAAAATATGAACAGGAAAAAAACAAACATAATTTTTAAAAGTAGACACCAGAGAAGTGTAGTGGGATTATGTTGTTACATTGTAAATAATTGTTCTGCCTACTGATTTAATAAAAATGCTGATTGGCCAAAGGCAGACAGGACGTGTGGGTGGGACTACTAGACAAAGAAAACTCTAGGAACAGGAAGAACAGAGCAGAGATGCCTCAGAGACACCAGAGAGATGCCAGCAGTGATGCCAGTAGATGCAAAGGAAAGAAGACAACCATGTTGCTTTGAGAAAAGGTATGAAGCTGCATGGCTAAACAAGATAAGAATCACGGATTAGTTTAAGAATTAAGAGTTAGCAAATTATATGACTGAGCCATAGGCCAGTTAGCATAAAATTAATACAAGCTTCTGTGTGTTTCTTTGGAACTTTGGAACTGCTGGTCCAGATCTTGCGGCTAGTCTGGACCAGAAACTTCTTACTATAATCACATTTAGAGGTTTTAAAAATCACATATATATTTAAAATATGAATAGAAAAAAGAAGACACCAGAGAAGAAATTTTTCTGCTTATTGACATGCTGTGACACATATTGATTCAAAAAAATAACTGGTGACCTTAAGTTAAGAGAGGCTTTATGTCTCATGAGATCTCCTTCACATAATGATTGAGAAGGCCAGGCAAATACCATGACAGGTTCTTAATAACTCAGTTAAGAACTGGCCTCAGTTCTTGCCTTGTGAAACTGGACTGGCAGTTTCTGAGGAAGCCATGCACAAAGGGTGATCAATCACCATTGCCCCTGACAGCAAAGACTAGGGGAATTACACATCCCAGGCCTGAACCAACCCCCATAATATCTCCATAACCAAATAAGGACAGAACCTAGTTTAATAATGATGCTAAGTATCTCAGAAATTTAACTAGTTCCATAAATGTTTCAGAGATGCTGATGCTGAGCATGAACACCTAAGGAGGATATAAAATAAACAGAAGGGGAACATCCTCAGGTCACCCTTATGGCTACATTCCATTGTTCACCAAGGCCAGGTTCCCCAACTCAACATACTTGAAGAATATTTGAAACTACAAATACTGTGGTTCCCATTTTACTTTCTTGTACCAACACTGGCTTATTCTCCTTTTATCTTCCTCCTTTGAAAAATCTTTCCAGAAACCCTGAAATAGACATGAGTACTATGTGTATATTCAGTGTTGTCCACATACACATAAATGTAAAAGTACACACAGTTAAATCCTGACAGATTCTTATGTATCATGTTTTAAATTGCATTTATACATAGTGTTTCTATAAGCAGAAATACCAGTAAACCTGTTTATAATCATAAACCAAGAAATAAATTTTAAAATATTAAGCCAAGACAGGATCTTAAAATTATATGCAAGTTCCTAGTATTAAATTATCAGAATAATATGACTATAATAACAAAATGAATGATAGATTATAAATGTTTTAGAATGTTATATGAAATTGTTTTCTGTGGTATTTGAATTTTTCTTATCTTACAAATTTTGTTGACATTTTCATCCTTACTTTTCCTTTGACTTTTTCAATTTCAAGGATATTGTAGAAATTGATGTTTTACTAAATAAATTTTGAAGTACATTAGGGGTTTTGATCACATAACTTATGAGTCGCAGGTGTCTAGATGAAGGGCTTCAATGTTGTCTATGTATAGTGGTTCTGAGCTCTGGAGATGCTGACTCTGCTTTCTGCTATTGGTTCCACACACAGGGAACCACATCCAGAATGAGCATTCTTGACCAGATGCGTGTTTTCGTATCCAACTACTGTTCCTATTTTGTTTCTAAACTTGCTTGCATTATAATTGTTCCAACTAAAATGCTAATAAAAATGGTATCTCACAAAATGTGCCTCAATTCTTCATATTCTCATGAACATGAATGGGAGCAACACTATTGTGTTTGAGCTCCACTGTTTAAGGGCTGACCTGGGCAGAAACACTGGTTTGTATATAGTCAAAGTAGATTTATGTCTTTCTGTGTTAATTCCTATTGCCCAAATTCCAGATTCTTAAAGGGTACCATCCTGGGGCTAGGGAGATGGCTCAACAATTAAGAGACTTGCTCCTCATGAAGGTAGTTCTGCTTCTAGTACCATGTCTAGATGCTGGCAACTATCTGTAACTAACTAAAACTTTCAGGGGAATCAACACCCTCTTCTGGCATATACTGATACTGTAGGCATACACGCGTGCGCGCGCGCGCACGCACACACACACAATTCTTAAGTCAAGAAAACAAATGACCCTGAAACTTAGGGTAGGTCTGACAAGATTGCTCACTGGGTAAAGACACTGCCAGCAAGACTTCAAACCTAAGTTTCCATGAACTGTCCTCTGGCCTTTATGCATATGCTATGCCAATCTTTTCCATAAAATAAGTAAATAAAAAAAACTAAACAAATAAACATCTTTTTAAGTCCTAGCCTCTTAAACTGTGGCTCATGAAATTTGCTGGGTAGATTATAAAAATCTGGCACCAGTAAAAGGTTTTACATGTGCAATAACGAATTATTAACTCAAATCCAACATGCCGTGATCTGATGTTTCTTGCTGTGTGTGCCCATGGTCTATCACACAGCTTCATTAATGCCTTGATTGCCCACTAACAACCTGCAACAGCTGGGCTAAGGCTAGTGGAGGCCAGTCTGTGTTATGAATTAGTGTTTTCTCTGCTCACACAGTCTTCAGTTCCTATACAAGCCCAGTGGTCAGTTATAGACAAAAAGCCTATTCATTTTTCCCACTGTTATTCCTCATCACATACCTATTAAATGAAAATATCTCTGTGTTGCACTGTGTTACAATGCTTACTTTAAAAACTGCTGTTTGAGTTGCTGTCTTTGTTTCATGGGCATCAAGACAGAAATTCTGGTTTCTTTTTTTTTCCTTGATATTTCAGGTTTTATTAAATATGTAACATATCACCACACATCCAATTTTGTGTCAATACTAAAAAAGAAAGTTATAAGTAACATAGGAAAGACCATATACAATAGGTACAAAAATTATATACAATAATATACAAACAATAATTACATGACAAATGTCCAGTTCATTAATAATTGACAAATTCAAAGAAAATATTCCACTATTTATTCTATTTTGGTGAATTCAAAGGATTGTACCTAATATACTTTGTATCTAACTTGCATTAATAACTAAAGACTGTATTTTGATGTCTCTTTTTTTTTTTTCCTTTATTTTGTATTTATTAAAAAAAAACACAGTAAAAAGAATTTAAAATGTGGAAGAGTTAACAATAACTATATAGAGGATAAGAATGATAAGCATGGCTTATCAAGGGTAGA
>PVIH01025414.1:0-20717 GCA_004025045.1 Sigmodon hispidus
AAGTACTATATGATTTTTTGACTTTTCATTAGTGTTTTGAATTACATAAGTACAATCTAATTTGTTTTATATTCTCAATGTCTTAGTTTTTAGCTTCTTGCATGTTATCAAATATTTACTAAATAATTGAACATATCTAAGGTGGTAAAATATATTTGAAATCACATAGAATTTAAAATTAGATATTTAATTAATACAAAAGTAACAAACTGACTTATATAGATAAAATTTTCAAACAAGCATTCTATAAAACTAAATATGGAAAGATTTACACTGAGTTCCACTGGTCTTTGAATTCAGTGGCTTCTCTTTGTCATGAGGAAACACATGTAATATTTACCAACACATAAGCATACTGCATATCTTGGGGTTAGCCAAGTCTAATAGCATGGTAAACTTACATAGATTTTTAAGACTGGGATCTAATTCCAGGTGCTAGAACATTATAATAGTCTGCAGTAAACTACACATGCAGGCAGCCCAAAAGAGGTTGCTAATTCCTGAGTATCTAAATATGTGATAATTTGTGAATGAATTGCCATGCCCTCCACGGAAATTGACAATTGGATCAGTGCTTCTGCATCTGGCATTGTACAAAATTTGCATATTGTGAAAGTAGAGCATTCTGCAGATGAGCTCATAGCCATGTGCTTTCCATCTTTAGTTCTAATTTCAGGGCAGCCATAGTTAAACCTAAGGACATACATACATACATACATGCATACATACATACATACATACACATATATACATAGCTCATGGATAATTATTGAGTAAATTATTTTTAGCTAAGTAAACTTAAATTTTTAATTTAAGAACTGTTAAACTTACTGACATGGAGAGGACAGAAGTAATTTTCAGTATCTGTTTTTTATTAACTGAAAACTTGCATAAGAATGTTTGAATTACTGTATACGAAAAAGCTCTAGAAATAATTATTAAAATTCAATCTACTTCATGATTTGCATCTTATTTACATAAAAGAATCCGATGATTCCCACAAGGATGCAAACCATATGATATAAATATGTTTAAAAATTCTAAAAATAAAGATTCCCTTATTGTTTATAAAATGGTTCTTAGACTTCCTAATGCTGCTATCCTTTAATATAATTCTTCATATTGTGGCAACACCATAAAATTATTTTATTTGCTATTTCATAACTGCAATTTTGCTATTATTATGGAGCATAATGTAAGTATCATAATGTAAGATACACAGAAAACCTGTTGGGAGAAGCCAAACGGAATGTGACATACAGGTTAAAAAAACAATGGTTTACAATGAAGCTAGATTCCAATGTTTTTTAAAACCAAGAAAAGAATGAGTATTTAGAAGTTGGTTTGTTACAAAGTCAGTGAAAGCCATTGAAACCCTGATATTAGTAATAGTATTTCTTTTTCCTTTTTTGCTTTTTTCATATATATATATTATTTGGTGTTTTTACATCATGCACCCCATCAAACTCAGATATCAGACCTCTCAGTATCATGCCCACTCTTATGATCTCCCCATTTACAAAATCTCCCATTCATGCTGCTCATTTGCTTACTGGAGCATAATTAATTTCCCTGTGGCCAGACAATTAAAGAAAAGAAGTCTTTCCTTACCCATCTCTCTGCCAGAAGCCATCAATGCAGAAGTGAGGCATTATGACACTTAGCTATGTTCTAGCCTTCAGTTCTTGTGTAAAATGACATCTCTCTCTTTTTATATATATTTTTAAAGTCCACTAATGTGTGGGTACACCCTCTGCTTTTCTTTCTGGGACTGTGATACCTCACTCAGGAGGATATTCTCCATATCCATCCATCTGCCTGCAAATTTTAAAATATCACTTTTTCTTACTGCTGAGTAGTACTACCACAGCTTGTTAATCCATTTCTAGGTTGAGGGACATCTAGGTTGTTTCCAGATTTTTGCTATTACAAACAATGCTGCTATGAACATAGTTGAGCTAATGCTTTTGGGGTCTGAATGTGCGTATTTAGGATATATGCCAGAGAGTGGTATTGCTGGGTCCTTGAGGAAATTGATTCCCAGTTTTCTGAGAAACTGCCATACGCATTCTAAAGTAGTTGAACAAGTTTACACTCCTACCAACAATGGAGGAGTGTTCCCTTTGCTCCACATCCTCTTCAGCATAGGCTGCCATCTGTGTTTTAGATCTTAGTCAATCTGACAGGTGTAAGGTGGTATCACAAAGTTGTTTTGATTTGCATTTCTCTGATGGCTAAAGATGTTGAGCACTTTTTCAAGTGCCTTTTGGCCATTTTTAATTCTTCTGCTGAGAAGTCCCTTTTTAATTCTTAACCCTATTTTTTAATTGGGTTTTAAGGGTTTTGGGCTATAGTTTCTTGAATTTTCTGTATATTTTAGAGATCAGTCCTCTGTCACTTGTAGGGATGATAAAAATCTTTTCCCATTCTGCAGGCTGTTGATTTGTCTTATTGACTGTGTCCTTGGCCTTATAGGAGCTTCTCAGTTTCAGGAGGTCCCACTTATTGATTTTTATTCTTAGTGTCTGTGCTACTGGTGTTATATTTAGGAAGTGGTCACCAATGACAATGTGCTGGAGGGTATTTCCCACTTTCTATTCTATCTAGTTCAGTGTAGCTGGGTTTATGTTGAGGTCTTTGATCCACTTGGATTTAAGTTTTGTGTAAGGTGATAGGTTTGGACCTATTTTCATTTTTCTATACACTGGCATCCAGTTATACCAACACCATTTGTTGAAGATACTGTCTTTTTTCCATTGAATATATTTGGCCTGTTTTCAAAGATCAAGTGTTCATAGGTGTGTGGGTTAATATCTGGGTCTTCAATTCATTGAGCCACAAGTCTGTTTTTATGCCAGTACTAAGCTGTTTTTATTTCTGAGGTTCTATAGTATAATTTGAAGTTGAGTATTGTGATGCCTCCTGAGGTTCTTTTGTTGAGCAAAATTGTTTTGGCAGTCCTGGCTTTCCCGTTATTCCAAATAAAATTGAGTATTGTTCTTTCAAAGTCTGTAAAATCTTGTGTTGGGATTTTGATGGGAAGTATGTTGAGTCTGTAGATTGCCTTTGGAAGAATTGCCAATTTTACTATGTTGAACCTACCTATCCTGGAACATGGGAGAGCTATCCATTTTCTGATACCCTCTTCAATTTCTTTCTTCAGTGATTTAAAGTTTTTGTCAAATAGACCTGTTACTTCTTTGGTTATAGTTACTCCAATGTATTTAATGCTACTTGAAGCTATTATAAAGGGTGATGTTTCCAATATTTCTTTTTCAACCCTTTTATCTTTAATGTATAGGAGGGGTACTGGTTTCTTTGAGTTAATCTTGTATCCTGCTACATTACTGAAGGTTTTTATCAGCTATAGAAGTTCCCTGGTAGAATTTTGTGGATCACTTTTGTATACAATTATATCATCTGCAAATAGAGATAGTTTCACTTTTTCTTTTCTAATTTGTATCCGCTTAGTTTCTTTTTGTTCTCTTATTGTTTTAGCTAAAAATTTGAGAACTATGTTGAATAGATAAAGAGAGAGGGGACATCCTTTTCTAGTTCCTGATTTTAGTGGAATTGCTTTGAGTTTTTCTCCATTTAGTTTGATGTTGGCCATTGGCTTTTTGTAAATCGCCTTCATTATATTTAGGTATTTTTCCCTCTATTCCTGCTCTCTCTAGCACTTTTATCATGAGGGCATGTTGGATTTTGTCACGGGCTTTTCAAACATCTAAGGAAATGATCATGTGGTTTTTTTTCTTCAATTTTTTCATATGATGGATGACATTTACAGTTTTCCTTAGGTTGAACCATCCCTGCATTTCTGGGATGAAGCCTAGTTGATCCTGTTGGATGATATATTTTTATATGTTGTTGTAATCAGTTTGCCAGAATTTTGTTGAGAATTTTTGCATCAATGTTCATTGAGAGCAATTAGTCTGTGATTCTCTTCCTTTGTTGTGTCTTTGAGTGGCTTGGGTAACAGAGTTATTTTGGCCTTATAAAGAGAATTTGGCAATGTTTCTTCAGTTTCTACTGTATGTAGCAGTTTGAGGAGCATTGGTATTAGCTCTTCTTTGAAAGTCTGGTAGAAGTCTGCACTTAAACCATCTGGGCCTGGGCTATTTTTATTAGGGAGACTTTTAATGACATCTTCAATTTCCCTTGGTGTTATAGGACTGTTTAGGTCTTTAATCTGGTCTCGATTTAATTTTGGTAAATGGTACCTTTCCAGAAAGCTGTCCATTTCTTCTAGGTTCTCCATTTCTGTGGAGTATAGATTTTCAAAGTACGACCTGATAATTCTCTGGATTTCCTGGGGTCTGTTGTTATGTCCCCCTTTTCAGTTCTGATTTTGTTGATTTAAATACCCTTTCTCTGCTTTTTGGTTAGTTTGGTAATGGTTTATCTATCTTGTTAACTTCCTCAATGAACCAACTCTTTGATTCATTGATTTTATTTTATATTTTTTGTTTCAATTGTGTTTATTTAAGCTCTAAATTTGATTATTTCCTGCCATCTACTCCTTTTAGGTGAGTTTGCTTCTAATTGTTCTAGGGCCCTCAGCTGTGCTGAAAGTTCTCTTGTGTGGGATTTCTCTATTCTTTTCATGTAGGCATCTAGTGGTATGAATTTTACCATTAATATAGCTTTCATTGTGTCCCATAATTTGGAGTATGTCATGGATTCATTTTTTTTTTAATTCTAGAAAGTGTTTGATTTCTTTCTTAATTTCTTCCTTGACCCAGTGGTGGTTCAGCTGAGTGATGTTTAGTTTCCATTAGTTGGTAGGTTTTCTGTGATTCTTGATGTTGTTAAACTCTAACTTTAGACCCTGGTGATCTGAAATGGTACAAGGTGTTATACACATTTTTTAGCACTTTATGCTTTATGATCTAGTATGTGGTCAGTTTTAGAGAACTTTCCATGGGGTGCTGAGAAATATGTGTATTCCTTTTTGCTTGGGTGGTATATATCTATGAAGCCCATTTGGACCATATCTTCTGCTAGCTTCCTTATTAATCTGTTGAGTTTCTGTCTGATTAACTTATCCAGGGTGAAAGTGGGGTATTGAAGTCTCCCACTTTTAGTGTGTGAGGTTTGATATGGGGTTTAAGCTTTAGAAGTGTTTCTTTTACATATCTAGGTGCCCTTGTGTTGAGGACATAGATATTCAGGATTAAGATTCCATCTTGGTGAATTTTTCCTGACATGAATAAGTAGTGACATTCCTGGTCTCTTTGTATTGATTTTAGTTTAAAGTCTATTTTGTTAGATATTAGAATGGCTACACCAGCTTGTCTCTTAAGGCCATTTGATTGGAAAGTCCTTTTCCCAAAACTTTACTCTGAGCCTTTGTCTGTCTTTAAAGTAGAGGTATATTTCTTGTATGCAGTTGAAAGATGATTTCTATTTTTGTATCCATTGTGTTAGGGTGTGTCTTTCATAGGTGAATTGAGTCCATTGATATTAAGGGACATTAATGACCAATGATCAATATTTCCCACCATTTTTGGTAGTAGCTTGCATTTCCTTTTTTCAGGGGGGGTCTTTTGTGGACTTATCAATTGTCTGTAGTTATATGGATGTTTCTGGTTTCCTCAGGTTGGAGTTTTCCCTCTAGGGTTTTTTGCAGGGTGGGGTTTGTGGTTAGGTGTTGTCTAAATCTGGTTATGTTGTGAAATATCTTGTTTACTCTTTCTATGTTGATTGATCGTTTTTCTTTGTAGCTCTTAGTATTTTTTCTCTATTCTGTAGGTTTAGAGGCTTGATTATTAAATGGTAAGCAAACATTTTTTGGAGGTCGAGTCTATTTGGTGTTCTGTAGGCTTCCTGTATTTTTATAGGCATTTCCTTGTTTAGGTTAGGGAAGTTTTCTTCTATGATTTTATTGATTATATTTTCTGTGCCTTTGAACTGCTATTCTTCTCCATCTTCTATTCCAATTATTCTCAGGTTTGGCCTTTTCATGGTCTCCCGAATTTCCTGGACATTTTGTGATATGACTTTTTTGGTTTTAGTGTTTTCTTTAACTGATGTATCTATTACCACTATTGAGTCTTCCACTCCAGAGATTCTGTCTTCTGTCTCTTAGATTCTGTTGGTTATTCTTGAATCTGTGGATCTGGATCATTTTTTCAGACTTTCTATTTCAAGTTTTGCCTTGGTTTGTACCTTCTTTATTGTTCTATATTAGTTTTCAATTCTTGGTAAATTTCTTTCATCTGTTTGTTTTCTTTTTCTTTGTCTTCTTTATTTTCTTTCAGGACGTTGCTCATCTCTTCTAATTTTCTGTTTGTATTTTCTTCTATTTCCTTAAGAGAGTTTTTTAATATCCTCTTTTAATGCTTCTATTAGTTTTATAAAGCTGTTTTTAAGCTCGTTTTCTTCTATTCGCTCTTCCTTGTTATGTTCAGGTCTTGTAGCTATTCAGCTACTTGCTTCTTCTGGTCGTGTCTTGTTGACATTTGTATTGTTTTATGTATTTTTACACTGCCATCTGCCCATTGTTTCCCCAGTTCTCTCTTGGTTAGTTCTTGGTCAGCTTCTAGAGAGTTGTTGGTTTGAGCGCTCTTAAGGGTCTGAAGGCTCTTGATTAGCTATGTGCTCAGAGGATGAGCTGTTCTTGTGAGGCTGCAGTGTTATGCCAGTTGTCACCTCTTGATCTCTCACCTCTTAACTGTATACCCAGGGACTTGGCTGTTCCTTCACCGCTATTACACAAGTGGTGAACTGGGTAGGCTGTGCTCCGTGTTGAAGCCAAGAAGTCTCAGGGCCAGTTCAGGTGGTGGATATCACCTTCTGACCTGGGATTTACAGTCTGTGCTCCAAGGAACTCCCCTGCTTCCCTGCCACTATCATGCCATTCCCTCTCTGTGTAGACTCTGCTCCCCACAGAAGTCGAGTTTCTTACTTTAGGGGCATGCACCCAGGACGAACCTAGCTGTTCCCCACGCTGCTATCCTCCCAGCTATGATCTGGGGAGGCAGTGGTCTGCACTGCTGCTGAAGATCAGGGCCTGGGTCCAGAGGCGTAAGTCACCCTCTGACCTCCAACCACTCAATGTGCTTTTTAGGAGCTCCACTGCTTCCTTGCTGCAACTACATCAGTCCTTCTCTGTTAAGTCTGTTTTTCAGCTGAAGTCAAGTTTCTTACCTCAGGGGTGTGCTCCCCTACCAAGGGACCCAGCTGTTCCCCTGCTGCTATCCTCCCAGCTCTGATCTGGGTTTTAAGTTTTGTGGAATAATATGATATGTATTTGTCATAGTTCTTTAAATTATTGTAGAATTCGTTAGTAAGTTCATATTTTCCTATGTTTGTTTTGATATTGCTGCTTTTTTATTTTTAGTATAGAGTATGTTACTAATATTTTAAGAATTTCAAGGTTCAAAGTATGCATTTGTTAAAATTTTTCATTGAATTTAGGTTTAATTTGCTATCAAAAAATGTCATTGGCTCTGTAAAATCAAACTAAAGTCTTGCTAGAAATAAAAGTTGGAATCTTCATCAAAAAATGTAAATGTTAGAAGTTGGTTTATAAAACTTTATTTATCATGTATATTTAAATTGAAATCAATAGTAAATAGTTAACATAATAATTGATATAAATTACATAAGTTGCAAAGTAATAAAAATAGAAAAATCATATAACCACATATTGTACTTACTAATGAAATTCTATGTAATGTCTTTTTCTATGTGATGGTAAAATCATGTAAAATTATATAATTTGTATAAGTTTAGAAAAAATAAAATCTGAATGTTTTAACAGTTAATATTTAAAGTAGTTCAAAAGCAAGAATTTGAGCTCAAATACTGCACAAATTTAGAGGTTTTGTAATATCCAATTTATACATAATAATTTTTTAAAATTAGAATTTGATCTTAACAGGTTTTTGTGAATAAAAGATCTAATGTGTTATTGACTATGAATTAGTTTTAGAATATTCCACAGCATGGACAAAGGAAGCAGAATAAATGTCAAACATACACACACAGACACACTCACACACAGACACACACACACACACACACACGCACACACACACACACACACACACACACACACACAATGTGATTCCTTGTTCCTAGGTCCTAACAGTTCCCTTGGGATAGGGGGTGAGAAGGCACAGAGTCAATGACACAGACCCTGTGAGCCAGAGGAAAAGGACTAACTCATTTGTTCAACACTGAGTAGAGCCTTAAATACCTTCCTCCTATCATCCAAGTTATGTCATGATCTGCCTATCTTGTATGGCTGTCCCTCATTGGCTGGGTATGATTAGGAGAACTGACAGCATCTGTTGCTAGGCAGATTCAGAGCAATCAGGAATGTTGGATAGCAGCCTTTGCTAGGCCCTCAGGTAGACTCCAGGTTGTATCATAAAGAAGTACATTATTCACATTCCTTGACAACTGATTGAAGCCAACTTTCTTGCCCCTATGGGCTTGTCCTACTACAAATCTACCCTTTATTACATGGGTGCTCAGTGGGAATCAGATTAATTTGTCCTGACCTTGTAATTCCTACCTTAGGAAAGTTCAGTAACTGGACTCTGCCTATCATAGGTTTGTTTGCTTAAAAAGCTCTTACTCATCATTGACTAACAGTCCTCTAATAATATCCATCTTTGAAGGACAGCCTGGGTGCAGAGGATTAGGCAGTAGCCTTTGGAATTTCAGAGAATTATGCATGCATAAGCTCCTGTGGTGAGCTATGAGCAGGATGTTTGAGAGCCATTAAAACCTAAATTGTTGCCTTAGCCCCTGCCTGGTGATGTCAAATGTGATGCAGAAGACACCTACTTTAAAAGGAGAAAAATTAAAAGAGCCACCATGCCAATCAAAATACAAGTGAGAATCTAGGAAGGATCAAACAGCCTTCTTATATTATGCCAAAAAGAAAGAGTCAAAGCCTATAATCTCTACTGTTGTCTAATTAAATTGGAAAATTTAGGGTGTTAGCTTCAATGAATAATATAGAAAATTAGCTATATTTAACTTATATTTACTAAGTAACCATGGGCACTTAGTATATTTACCTAGTTCCTGGAGTGCTAAACTAATATTTCTTACCTCAAAATGTACCATAAAAATGAGGAAAATATTTCAAAAGTCATCAGCTTTTAGGATGGTAATGAGGAAAATAAAGGGGAGCATATACATTATCCATCCAGGGTTATTTCCTCCTTGGTGGAAGTATACTGATCCATAGCAGGGTGTACATGTATTGCTGTGACCCATAATGGCATAGTGGCACTTGGAGTGAAAAAAATCAAGCATACCCTCTACCAAGGGTCAGCATGCAATGAGAATGAGCACCACTAGCATGAATGAGAAGTGGTGCTGGAATAGCTATCAATACTTAACTGGTGAGGGGAATGAACTCTTTGAATCTAGCTCTTGTGTGATATGTGTAATTGAAACCCAAATGTACACACTATAATTATGTACTTATGTATAAGATTCTTAGGGCAATGTAGTCTGAATATAAAAATCTGGTGGTATGGTTCCGGGACTGGGTGCTGTTTGCAGAATGTGTCCCAGTCCACTCTGGAGCAGGAAGAGATAAACTCTGCTTGTCATAGTCACCCCAGCTGCTGCTGAGGGAGTTTGCATGGCCGCCACCCCACCTACAATTGGTTAAACAGAGAAAGATTGAAGACTTGAAATTCAGTCCCCTGCACAATGCAGAAGTAGAGATTGAGCAGACCTTTTCCTCAGAGGTCACAGGAGGCACACAAGCTCTAGTGTCACAACTGACCAGGAGCCACCTAACCGTGAACCACTAAAGCCATGGGCAAACGCCAGGGCAAAAACTTACATAATAATATAAAGAACAACAAGGTAACTCCAGAAGAAAGTGGCAATCCTATAAATACAAGACCTAAACTGAGCAATGAAGAGGAAACACAAGGAAGCAACACCAAAAATTCCTTTTTGATGATCATCGAAGCTCTCAAAGAAGATATGAAAAATAGCCTTAAAGAAATCGAGGAAAATACAAACAAAAAATTGGAAGAGATGAACAAATCTATGAAAGAAATATGCCAGGAACTAAAAGGTGAAATAGGAGCAATAAAAAAAGGCACAAAATGAGGCAAAGATGGAAATAGAAAATCTGAAGAAAAAAGCAGGAACTACAGATACAAACATAACAAACAGAGTTCAAGAGATAGAAGATAGAATCTCTGAAGTGGAAGACTCAGTAGCTCAAATAGATATATCAGTCAAAGAAAATAGTAAAACTAAAAAAGGCATAACTCAAAATGTTCATGAAATCTGGGATGCCATGAAAAGACCTAATTGAGAATAATAGGAATAGAAGAAGGAGAATACCAGCACAAAGGCACAGATAATGTTTTCAATCAAATCATAGAAGAAAACTTCCCTAACCTGAAGAAGGAAATGCCTATAAAGATAAAAGGTTACAGAACACCAAATACATTTGACCCCCCAAAAAAGTCAGCACACCACATTATAATCAAGCCACAAAACATACAGAACAAAGAAAAAATTTTAAGAGCTAC
The DNA here is from genome assembly GCA_004025045.1 of Sigmodon hispidus. Taxonomy (NCBI): domain Eukaryota; kingdom Metazoa; phylum Chordata; class Mammalia; order Rodentia; family Cricetidae; genus Sigmodon; species Sigmodon hispidus. The sequence continues at coordinate 10,527 of PVIH01025414.1, forward strand.
AAAAAAAAATGGCCAAATTACATATAAAGGCAGACCCATCAGAATAAAGCTTGACTATTCAATGGAAATGATAAAAGCTAGAATGGCTTGGTCAGAAGTTATACAGACACTAAAAGAGCATGGCTGCCAACTAGAATACTATACCCTGCAAAATTATCAATCTCCATAGATGGAGTAAACAAGATATTTCATGACAGAGTCAGACTGAAAGAATATCTATCTACCAATCCAGCACTACAGAGAATAATAGAGGGAAAACTCCAACCTAAGGACCCCAGATACACCCACAAAATCACAATCAATAATTCCACAGAAGAATACTCAAGAGAAAGGAAATACAAACAAGTTATCACCAAAAATGGCAGGAAAAATGAACCAATGGTCACTAATTTCCCATAATATCAATGGACTCAACTCTCCTATAAAATGTCACACACTAACAAGATGGATACAACAACAGAAGCCATCCTTCTGTTGCCTACAAGAAACACACCTCAACCGCAAGGACAGACATAGACTTAGAATTTGGGGTTGGGAAAAGATTTTCCAGTCAAATGGTCCTAAGAAACAAGCGGGGGTTGCAATCCTATTATCTAACAAAGTAGACTTTAAGATAAAAGCAATAAAAAGGGACCAAGATGGTCACTACTTATTCATCACAGGAAAAATTGGATAAGAGGAGATTTCAATCTTGAATATTTATGCCCCTAATATATGGGCACCTACTTAAGTAAAAGAAACACTGCTAAAGCTTGAATCCCACATCAATTCTTACACCCTAATAGTGGGAGACTTCAATACCCCACTTTCAACACTGGATAGAACAACCAGAGCCTCAACAGAGAAATAAGGAGTCTAAAAGAAGTTATGATGCAAATAGATTTAATAGATATCTACAGAAGCTTCCACCCAAATGCAAAGGAAAATACATATTTCTCAGCTCCTTATGGAACTTACTCCAAAATTGACCACATAATTTGTCATAAAGCAAATATCAATAGATACAAAATTGGAAATAATCCCTTGTAACATATCAGAACACCAGGGCCTAAAGTTAGTGTTCAACAACATCAAAATCCAAAGTAACCCTACCAACACATAGAAAGTAAACATCACTCAGCTGAACCATCTCTGGTTCAAGGAAGAAATTAAGAGAGAAATCAAAGTCTTCCTAGAATTTAATGAAAATGAATCCACAACGAACTCAAACTTGTGGGACACAATGAAAGCAGTCTTAAGAGGAAAATACATAGCTCTAGATGTCTACATCTAGAAAAACCTAGAGAAATCCCACACTAGAGACCTAACAGCTCAGCTGAAAGCCTTAGAACAATTAGAAGTAAAATCATCTAGAATGAGTAGACAGCAGGTAATAATCAAACTTAGTGCTGAAATCAATACAATTGAAACAAAAAGAACAATACAAAGAATCAATGAATCTAAGAGTTGGTTCTTTGATAAAGTTAACAAGATAGATAAGCCCTTAGCCAAAATAATCCAAAAACAGAGAGAGAGTGTCCAAATCAACAAAATCAGAAATGAAAAGGGGGACATAACAACAGACCCCCAGGAAATCCAGAGAATTATCAGATCATATTTTGAAAATCTGTATTCCACAAAAATAGAAAACCTCAAAGAAATGGACAGCTTCCTGGACAGGTACCATATACCAATATTAAATGAAGATCAGATTAATGACCTAAATATCCCTATAACCCTTAAGGAAATTGAAGCTGTCATTAAAAATCTCCTCCAAAATAAATCCTTGGTCCAGATGGTTTCAGTGCTTAATTCTACCAGATATTCAAAGAATAATTACTACCGTTACTCCTCAAACTATTTTACACAATAGAAACTGAAGGAATATTGTCAAATTCCTTTGATGAAGCCACAATTACCCTAATACCAAAGCCACTCAAAGACACAACAAAGAAGGAAAATTACAGACCAATTTCCCTCATGAATTTTGATGTGAAAATTCTCAACAAAATTCTGGCAAATCGTATACAACACTGTATAAAGGATATCATCCACCATGACCAAGTAGGCTTCATCCCAGAAATGCAGGGCTGGTTTAACATATGAAAAACTGTAAATGTTAGCCATCATATAAACAAACTAAAGGAACAAATCCAATTTATCATATACTTAGATGCTGAAAAAGCCTTTGACAAAATCCAACACTCCTTTATAATTAAAGCCCTGGAGAGATCAGGAATACATGGAGAATACCTAAATATAATAAAGGCAATTTACAAGAAGCTGACAGCCAGTATCAAACTTAATGGAGAAAAACTCAAAGCAATCCCTCTAAAATCAGGAACTAGACAAGGATGTCCTCTCTCCCCTTATCTATTCAATATAGTTCTCGAAGATTTAGCTAAAGCAATAAGGGAACAAAAAGAGATTAAGTGGATAAAAATTGGAAAAGAAGAAGTGAAACTATTTCTATTTGCAGATGATATGATTGTGTACATAAGTGACCCAGAAAATTCTTCCAAGAAACTGCTATAGCTGCTAAACACCTTCAGCAATGTAGCAGGATACAAGCTTAACTCAAAGAAATCAGTAGCCCTTCTATACACTAAAGATAGAAGAGCTGAAAAAGAAATAAGGCAAACATTACCCTTCATTATAGCTGCAAATAGTATTAAATACCTCAGAGTAACTATAACCAAAAAAGTAACAGACCTATTTGACAAAAATTTTAAATCACTGAAGAAAGAAATTGAAGAGGATATCAGAAAATGGAAAGCTCTGCCATGTTCCTGGATAGGTACGATCAACATAGTAAAAATGGCAATTCTACCAAAAGCTATCGACAGATTCAATGCACTGCCCATCAAAATCCCAACACAATATTTTTTGGAACTTGAAAGAACAATACTCAGTTTCATTTGGAATAACAGGAAAGCTAGGATTGCCAACACAATTTTACTCAACAAAAGAACCTCAGGAGGTATCACCATCCCTGACTTCAAGTTATACAATAGAGCTACAGTAATAAAAACAGTCTGGTACTGGCATAAAAACAGACTTGTGGCTCAATGGAATAGAATTGAGGATCCAGACATTAACCCAAAAACCTATGAACACCTGATCTTTGACAAAGAGGCCCAAAATATTCAAAGGAAAAAAGATAGTATATTTAACAAATGGTGTTGACATAACTGGATGGAAGTGTGTACAAAAATGCAAATAGAACCAAGCCTGTCACCCTGCATAAATCTTAAATCCAAGTGGATCAAAGACCTCAACATAAACCCACACACTTTGAACTTGATAGAAAAGGAACTGGGAAATACACTTCTATGAATTGGTATAGGTGACCAGTTCCTAAATATAACACCAGTGGCACAGACACTAAGACCAACAATCAATAAGTGGGATCTCCTGAAGCTCTGAATCTTCTGTAAAGTCAAGGACACTGTCAATAGGACAAAACGACAGCCTACAGAATTTGAAAAGATTTTCACCAACCTTACAAGTGATAGAGTACTGATCTCTAAGATATATAAAGAGCTCAAGAATCTAGAGCTGAAAACCTTGAATAACCCAATCAAAAAATGGGGTTCAGATCTAAAAAGGGAATTCTCAGCAGAGGAATTACGAATGGCTGAAAGGCACCTGAAAAAGTGCTCATCATCTTTAGCCATCAGAGAAATGCAAATCAAAACAACTTTGAGATACCACTTAACACCTGTTAGATTGGTTAAGGTAAAAGGCACAGATGACAGCCTATGTTGGAGAGGATGTGGAATAAGGGGAACACTCCTCCACTTTGGAATGCAATATGGTGTTTTCTTAGAAAATTGAGATTCAATCTCCACAAGGACCCAGCAATACCACTAGTGATTGTACACCCTAAAGATGCACATTCACACTCCAATTGTATTAGTTCAACTATGTTCATAGCACCAATATTTGTAATAGCAAGAACCTGGAAATAAACTAGATGTCCCTCAACTGAAGAATGGATTAACAAACTGTGGTACATCTACACAATGGAATACTACTCCGCATTAAGAAAAAATGATATCCTCAAATTCGCAGGCAAATGGATGGATTTGGAGAATATTCTCCTGAGCGAGTTACAACAAACTCAGAAAGATAAGCAAGGGATGTACTCACTCATTAGTGGTCTCTAAACAAACAAACAAGAAAAAAGCCAAACATGCCCAAGCTGGAAACCACAACCATTGAACAGCTTGGGATCAGAAACACCCTGGACTGACCCTTCGGACCCCACTCCAACTATAGTTACAACTGACTCACTTTTGAGGGAGGGGGGACAAAACTGTATTTTCCAGGAGTGGAGACTGATATGAGCATTATTGGGTCAGTTGGACCATAGGACTGTCTGCTCCCTGCCCAGGGAGGGGACGGGGAGTTGTAGAGAAGAAAAAATGACCTGATGTGGTGGGAGGGGGAAGGGACTTTGAATGGGGATATACAGGGATGGAAAAATAATTCAGAGGGATAGCTGAACACAAAGTAAATATATGTGTTGCAATCTTAAAAAAAATTGTTCAATGAATTTAGGTTTAAGTTTGCTATCTAAAAACTCACCAGTTTTTCTGAATCTTCAGTTTATCAAAAACAAATTTATATTGTATGTCCTTATGATTTTCTGGAATTTCATTCATATCTGTTATAATGTTTGCCTTTCAATTTCCAGTTTTATTAAAGTAGGTCTTCCCTGCTTTTGTTCAATTTGAAAAAAACAAAAAACTAAAACAAACAAACAAAAAAAATGATTGCCGCTTTTTTCCCCCCTCTGGATAGTATTTCAATGATTGATTGCCTTCCAGTTTCCCCAAATGTAAGTTAATTTAATTTTAATTTTGATTATGACTAAGTAGAAGAATAATGTTTGTGTGTAAAAGTCAATGCTTATTATTCTAATTATAATAATGTGATAAAAAAAAGTTTAAACTAACTCTTTAAAGTTATTTCATGCAGAAATTTTTAGAGTTCTGAAGACATAAAGAATACAAAATATCATAAACTGTATGAGCTATATCATAGCAAAAACACTTGAATTTTAAGTCAAAAAATATATAAAACTAGTAGCCTGAAATTATCTATTAACAAGCAAACTGTAACACCTTTATAATTTCTATTATGTTAGACACCAGAGTTTGCTTATCTAGTATATAAGACTAAGATTTCCCAAATAACTTCTGCCTATAATGATAGCACAACAGTCTATCACTTGATGTTTTCACTTATTTAATCATTGAACAATAACCCTTATGGAAGAAATGAAGCCTTCTTTTAGGTTACATAAGTTAGAAACTTACGTAAAATTAGTGTTGCTTGTCCCAAAATGATAATGATCACTATTCCTTTTTCCTACTGCCCAGATATGGTCAAAGTAAGAAAAGTAAAGCCATGTAAACTGCTTGTCTAAAGTCAGGGAAGGTTAGGTGATATAATTCTTAGGTATGAGAGGCTGTTATAATGTTTAAAATTATTTTTGACCTTTCAAAGACACATCTAAACATTAAGATATAAATGCAAGTGTGGTTTTCAAACAAACTTGTAAAGATTTTTATAGATCATTATGGCCATTAAGCATTAATCCTATGTGGAGTCCATGTAACAAGATATTGGTACCTATAATAATAGAATGAATATTCTTGCCAACACCACCATGGAGGATTACATGGAAATAATTTGAACAGGAAAATATTGCTCCATCTACTACTCTAAGAATTGGAAAGATCTTCAGTTTTATAACCAGTATACGCTTTGTATAGTCCCACAATGTTGCTCTTCCAAATGTAGACAATATAAAGATGATCACTAAAGCTACCTAAATTTCACTTACAACCACTATTCCAAATCTTAACACCCCTGAGATTAAGTCGGCCAGTGAACACAGTAAAACATGAACATCCTGACAAAGAAACAAAAGAACAACAAATCAGTAACTAAGAGCAACTACAGTTCCAATGGTCATAAATACTAAGCTAAGAGTAGAGGCAGGATTATAAAACATCTATTACTGCATTTGGAGAATATCCTCCTGAGCGAGGTAACCAAAAATATAAGCAGGGGATGTACTCACTCATTAGTGTACTTTAAACAAAAAGCAAAGTTTCTGGTTGCTTCTACCTCTGCTGGGTTCCTAAGAGGTCTTCTGCTCAGCTGTATCCCATTCAAGTTAGGATTAAAATTGTGAACTACTCTATTTAATAGCTAGCCTTGAACTCACAGAAACAGAGAAAGTTCTGTCTCTGGAGTTATGGGATTAAGGTGTAGGTCACCACTTCTGGCTTTCCCTGTGCTGAGATTAAAGATGTGTGCTATTGAATCTCTACTGTTTGTCCCAAAGATCAAGAAATTACTAAAGTTTCTGCCTAGAATTTGACTCTGTGCTGTCTCTCCAATATTTCAGGTTTTAATAAATATGTAATATATCACCACATGCATGTGTCTATGAGAAAAAGGAAATTTAAAAGTACTACTCTCCCCTCTCTGCTGCCACTCAGGCCTGTCCCCACATAGCAACAGGTCACTGGCTCCTGTTTCCATGATGCTGTTACTGTCCATTCACATCACCTTTTTGTCTGCCTCCTTCCCTATCCAGGCTTAGTCTAGCTTTCTTCTGATTTCTGGGAGACTGTCTGTTGATGTAATGCTTGATGGTGCTGATGTACAAAGAGGAGGAAGAGGTGGAGGGAGTAAGCAGTGAATCAGAGTGGGTTGAGAAGGAGGCCAGGCTCCAGAGCACTGGTACCATCTTGTGTCTAAACTCCAAGCTCAATCCTGGCCTGCCAGCTTATCTGCCATTACTACTTCCACCATCACAACACAAAAAGGAAGAAGGAAGAAACTGCTACTGAGAAAAGGAAGACAATTTAACTTTAAAAAAAATGGAGTGAAAAAAGATAGCTCTTCTCAACAAAAAAGAGGAAAAGTAGAAAATAAACCAAGAGAATAAAGGAAGACATGAATAAATCAGAGAAGAAAAAGTCAAACAAGCCATTAGTGAATATGAAAAGTGTCTGTAAAGAAGAAAGAACAAAGGACAACATAAAAAAAAGGAAAGAAATGAGGGTCCTAATGCTTACCTGCTGAAGAGAACAATACAACATCTCACTGAGGGCCCTTCTCATTGAAATATACCAACTTGTTGGTGCTGGCCCTGTCCAGCACCTAGAGAAAGGAAAGGGAAGTAATCAGAACCTTATTCATGGCAGATGTTGCTGGGTCCTAACAGTTCCTTCCCAGTAGGGGGCTAGAAGTTGTCACTTGAAAAAGGCTAAAAAATTTGCTTGGCCAAAAAAATGAAATTATCATGGTCTCATTTAAGAAAGGGCATATACTTTTAAAAAATTAAAATATAAGTAAGTAAATTGGAAACTTATTACTATAGTGATTATCTTCATCATGATTCAAGTTTACTAAAAAATTCTTTACTTTTTTTCTTCAGTATTTTATGTTTTATAATTTTTGGTTAGTATATAATTTTATACTAGGTAGCCTATAATTATTAGTTAGATAAAATATCTTTTATTTGACTACATAAGTGATATCTTAAGTGAAGGCACTGCATACTGACATTTTACAAATGTATTCAAGGTTATTTAAAAAATTCAATGGGATCAAGGCTACATTGAGGTGCACCTCAGGAAGTAATCACAATGAGAATACATTTATTCAAATGTGCACTGTTAATAAATATTTAACTTAGAACTTTAATCATAGAATAAAAATAATCATTAATAATTAAAAAAGAAATTTAATTACCATATGACCCACTTATATCCAATACATACTCAAAGAACTTTTTAATCTTTCTACAGAGATAATTGCACATCCATGTTCATTGCCATTTTATTCATAACAGCTAGAAATTGCAAAGAGTCTATATGTACAGTAACAGATAATGGAAATGTATCCATATACACAATGGAATATTATTTGGCTATAAAGAAAAATAATATTAAGCATTCCCAACCTGCAAACTACAACTATTGAACAGCTTGGGATCTGAAACACATTGGACCAGAACCTTGGATCCCATACCATCCAGAGGAACACCTGACCAAGTCTTGATGTTGGTGTGAGGAAAGTGGATCTGCCTGGAGTGGATGCTGAACTAAGCCACCTTTGGACCTTGGGATCTCCTGCCCTTGCTGGGCAGGATATGTGGAGTTGTGGAGAAGAGAGAATGATTGGAAGGGGTGGGAGGGGGAAGGGAGTTTTAACAAAGGGATACATGGATAGAAAATGAGACTTCACTAATAATAATAATAATTAAAAAAAACAGCCACAAAAAGAAAGCTGTCAAAAAACAAGTCAAGCAAAGGCCAGGCGTTTATAATTTAAAAAAATTGGTAAATAAATGGAACTGGAAAAAATATACAGTAAGGTCAGTTAGGCTCCAGAAGATAAATATAACATTCTCTTTTATATGTACATATATATATGCATATATATATGTGCTAGATTCAATACTTATTTTTACATGTTTAATGTGAAGTATAGGCAAGAGTCTGGAAAGCAATGGACCTGCATTTATGAGTAAAGGCTAATTTGCACTATCATTTTGGTTAAATTTGTGACATCCTTCAGGGAAAAGAATTCCTGTCTGGTACTATAAACATAGCAAATCCCCATATTTACAAAGGCCATTGGCCCTAGATGAGAACTTATTGAAATTATTTTCTCAATAGTCATACTATCAAATTACTTTCTAGATATCTATATTTCTGTCTATAGAGACAACATTTTTACTTCAGAAGATATAATGCACACCCAAATAATCATATGAAAATTCTGACAATATTGCCTGTGAATGCTCAGCCATAGATGCAATATCTACAATATCTCTGGTACATCCATACACTCAAAGAAAGCCCAGGTTATACTGAAAAATAGGGAAGAATATATGAGTCAGAAGATGGAGTGATATAAAAAGTTGACCTCCAAATATGGCATGGTTATTGGATAGCATAAACCTTTAGCAGGTGTGCTTAGGAACACAAAATATCTACAACATCAAGAAACTTTAAAACACTGGAATGGAAGAAAAGATGATACTACAACTACAACCCTACATGAAGAGCTAATAATATTAATGGCTTTAGAGAAAAGGATACTCACTTTTCTTTGGAAAAAATGGCATTTATTTATAGAATGCCTAGGCCCCAGTTGTTTGCCATATACAGATATACATATAGGCAGAAATAACTGGCTTTCACAAGTTATCATTAAAAAGCTACAAAGGTGGCAAGAAGATGGGAGAAAGGTTGGGTGGAAAAATCTTGAGTAAGAGTGAAAAATGAATAGAACCAAGTTACATTATATACATGTATAATTTTTAAAGGAGTATGGAAGTTAAAGCATAATCTGAACTTGACAGAAAAGAAAGTGGGAATTATCTCCAATGCATTGTCACAGGTGACCACTTCCTAAATATAACACCAGTAGCACAGACGCTAAGAACAACAATCAATAAGTGGGACCTCCTAAAACTGAGAAGCACCTGTAAGGCAAAAAACACAGTCAATAAGACAAAAAAAGCCAACACAATAATAAAAAAGATTTGCACCAACCCTACAAGAGACAGAAGACTGATCTTTAAAATTAATAGAGAACTCAAGAAACTAGAGCCCAAAGCCCTTAATAACACAATTAAAAAATAAAGTTCACAACTAAAAAGGGAATTCTCAGCAGAAGAATTACAAATAGCTGAAAGTCACTTGAAAACAGTGCTCAACATCTTTAGCCATCAGAGAAATGCAGATCAAAACAACTTTGAGATACCACCTTACACCTGTCAGATTGGCTAAGATCAAAAACACAGATGATAGCCTATGGTGGAGAGGATGCAGAGAGAGGAGAACACTCCTCCATTATTTTGGGGAGTGTAAACTTTTTCAGGCATTCTGGAATGCAGTATGGCGGTTTCTCAGAAAACTGGGAATTAATCTCCCCAAGGATCCAGCATTACCACTATAGGGCATATACCCTAAAGATAAACATTTGTGCCTCAAAAGCATTAGCTCAACTATGTTCATAGCAGCATTACTCATAATAGCAAGAACCTGGAAACAACCTAGATGCTCCTCAACTGAAGAATGGATTAACAAACTATGGCACATCTATACAATGGAGCACTACTGAGCAGTAAGAAAAAGTGATATCCTAAAATTTGCAGGCAAATGGATGGAATTG
>PVIH01025415.1:0-20714 GCA_004025045.1 Sigmodon hispidus
AAAAAGGAATAGCCCTGACTGGTCTCCATGATGGTTCTGTATGCTATGCTGCCCACCCCACATGCTCGTAGCTTCTTAATGAAGCAGGCTGTAATTTCATCACCTGAAGGAGATGGCCATTTGTCTTCTATCCCTTAAGGAACCCTATGTACCAGTTCTTCAGCTGAAGCTATGAACACTACAGTGAACTGAAACTCTAACTAAGCATATAAGAAAATGACTGGCAGGGGCAAACAAACTTTTTTTTTTTTTTTTTTTTTTTTTAATTAGGACTCAGTCCATTTGGTGTGTTTCAAAAGGTGCAATACTTTTCTTTTTCATTTATCAATGAAAGAAGTTAGAAATTATCCCCCCTCCCCAAATCAGCAAATGGCAAACAAATACCCTTGAAAGTCACAGTCACATATAGAGAGCATCCTAAAAAGAGGGGCAAGACAGGTTCCATCCACCTTCGTGAGTTTCAAAGACTGGATCCACTCAAGGGTGGAGAGAAAAGGCAACTTTCAAGAAGGAGTATGTTATTAAACGAGGCATTTCTACACTCCTTCCTAAGAGCACCAGGTGGGGACACATTTACTAAACTACACCTGGGGAGTGGAATGTGAAAATAATCTGTCCTCCTCCCTAAGGGCTGTCCACTAGTTAACAAATTTTTAAAAAACAAGACTAAGAAACAATCCCCCACCCACCCCCAAAAAGAGAGAAGGGCTGAGCATGTGGGGGACCTAAGATGCCCCAGATTACTCTCCAAAATGGAACCAGGGAACAGCTTTGACAATGTGAATTAGTCTGTTACAAAATTATTACAAGCATGCCTTGCTTTTAAACAAAACAAAACAAAACGGTGGGGATTTTGTTGTTCTTTTTTAAAAAAACAAGAAAACAAAAACTATCACTCATCACTTTTCAGACAATACACAATTATTCAAAATTAACTATTACTGGAGGGGGGGTGGCATACCAATGGGCCTTGTTTCACGCTGTGCAGAAAGGACTCTGGAGGCGTTCATAGCAGCACATACCTGCGGCTCTTCTTCGGTTCTGGAGGCTCCAGGGCAGCCAATATGGCTTCATCAAACACATTCTTTAGGCCTTTCTGTGTGAGAGCAGAGCACTCCACATACTTGACAGCCTTCAGATCCCTCGCCAGCTTTTTAGCAGTCTCTGTAGTGATAGGCTTCTGTTTGTTCTTGGCAAATTTCTCAATAGTAGAAGGGTCATCTCTGAGATCAATTTGGGTCCCAACAAGCAAGAAAGGAGTCTTTGGACAGTGGTGAGTTATCTCGGGCACCCACTTTTCTTTCACATTTTCAAATGAGGATGGAGAAACCACTGAAAAACATGCTAGAAAAACATCTGTTTGTGGGTAACTCAGTGGTCGTAGTCTATCATAATCCTCTTGCCCTGCAGTATCAAAAAGTCCAAGAGTATATGGCTCTCCACCAATCATAACTGTGACTGCATAGTTGTCAAAAACAGTTGGTACATATTCTGATGGAAATTTGTTTGTTGTATAGGATATCAGGAGACATGTTTTACCAACAGCACCATCGCCTACAACAACACACTTAATTGTCTGCATTTCAGAAATAGTTTTGTATCCACTTTTAATATGTCAAATTAGATGTTGACCTCAGCTTCTCCGCCGGGGCCGGAAGTAAATAATTTCAAAAGCTTGAAGCAGCACTACAAACAGGGTTAATGTGAATGGTAGCATGCTGCAATTTATGAACGATTAAGCATTTCTTCAGAGGAGAAAATCACCTGACTCATCTCTCCATAACTTATGGTATAATTTACTTTAGCCTTGTCTTTATTCTTGAGCTGTCATTTCTGCAGTTTGATTTGCTTCAGCTTAATTGCTTTCTAAAAAGCTTGCTGTTTACTAAATTATTCCAAATCTAATAGCTTAGGAACTATCATCAATGTACCACAAAATATAGCCCAGAATAGATAGCATGTAACACACAGTTGACAGTATAGTGTTTGAAAACAGCATGAAGTGTTTCTGACAGAGTTTGGCCTCATATTTTCAATATTTTAATTTACAAGTATCCTATTTTTCTAAGTTTCTCCAATGTATCATATCTGAGAAATATTCTGTTAAATGTGATACTTTAAAATTTGTTTTGAATATTCAATAAAAATTTAAATCAGACCAGGCATACAAGTAGCAATTCAGAAATATTTGAGATTTTACAAATTCTAAATTGCAATGTGGAAGTTGATTGTGTATGCATATCAGGTATTTAAAAAAAAGATATATGTAGATTCAATTCATGGAACATCTGCTGTTTAGTCTGTGTTATTCTAAGCATATGGATACAAAAATACGTATGACATGGTTCTTAATTTTGAGACAAAGTAGCTTAGAATGGAGTACCAGTAACTATTGGAAGTACCAAACTAAGGTAAAAAGGCTTATTATGGACACAGTGATTACTCACTTCCAACTTTCTTAATGCAGTTGGGAATGCTGAGTGGGCACCACTGCAAAACAGCTGCTGCCAATGGAAGAGCCGTGGGGCTGGCAGCACAGTGGCTGGGTAAAGTCCAAGGAACTAGGTCTTTAAACTAGGCCCTGGAATCAAGCTCACTAATGGACCACTGGAATTTGTTGGATGTTGAAAATGAGGGACCCTGTCCTAACTTCTCTGAGATTCTTCATCTTCAACAAAATTATGTGTAACAATTCCTGATTGAAAAGCTTTCATTGGAGACAGATAGGAAAAATATTGATTAAACAGTCACTATGGAAACACATTATTTTGTAGACAATATTCAAATTCTCAGTTCTTTGAGTGACTGCATGCATTTGATAAATGATAGGTAGATGGATATATTTTTGAGGTTGGTGGGTGTAAGTATTGTTATGACAGGTAATATCATTGTTCATGCTAGGCTCAATCTATTTTTTCATGTCAGAGCACAGTGATATAACAAGTTTAGCCTGAGAAAACTAATGATTATCTCATTAGAAAAACAGCTTATTCTTTGAAGTAATTGTATAAATAAATATATGGATATAATATTATTAGTACACAAATAATAAAATAAAACTTATAAATGGAAAGAATTTATAATGGCTATGAGGTTGAGATCTGAATGACTAATGTTAAATACAAAAATATAAAATGAGTTTCTAAATACTTTTTAGAAATAGTTTTAATTAGAGATGTCACTTCAGTCTCTGAATGTGGATGTATGGATTTGAAATACACAGTCTTTTACGGAATAGGCAAACCCTGATTTCACCTGTCACTTCATTGCTTTGACAATGGATTTAAAGTTTATAAATATGTTCAAATAAAAATTTCACATATATTTATCTTTGTTTCCTAATTTATTATATTTGCTAGAATCATGAAGTATAACAATATTCAACATCGCCAACATCTACTTAATAGCTGTGCCTATGCACATGAGTCTGTTCTGCTTCCTAATATTATCTTTGGTTTTGTATCTACATGAGACATTTTAATGATTAAAACCAAGGCATGGAATTAATGACAATGGGATAGCCAAGTTTGTGTATGTGTGTGTTCCTAGAATCCACAGCTAAATCTTTATCATTTATTTAGCAGACAATGGAAATTAGGTATATATCTGTTATATGTATCTCAATGTTGACATATTGCTAAAATACTAAGGTCTCTGAGGCTACAATCTCAGGAACAAAATGAGATAAAATAGTAATTACAAAATTTCATCCTATTTACCTTTTTCTTTCTGCCTTCTCTAGATGGCATCAATATGTAAAGAATGACTAAAATATGCTAAGCCACAAAAGCATAATCTATGACAATGGTTCTTATGGAAACAAAGACAAACATGCTTTATTGTTTAGATGTGATAGTGTCTGCCTGCTCTAGTAGGAGGACTGTTAGTTTGGGGATGGATGAAAGACTGTAACTTCCATGCCAATAGAACAAAGATGGTGATGTGTTTGCTACTCAAAGGATTTTCTGTATCACCTGGAGGCTTAGCAGAAAGGCAGAGTCTGGGACTTATCCAGAGGGTTTTTTTGTTTGTTTTTTGTTTTTTTTTTTTTAACATGATTATTTAACAAGATCCTGAGTGGCGATTGTGCACATTATAATTAGAAAAGCAGTAGTAAGACTGTGTTAACCTCAGGCATCAGTCAAGTCTTAAATATCTAGCAAATGTCCTCTACATTTAATTACATTGTTATATAATAAACTTACTTTTTATTGTGAATTTTCTAAGGAAAGTTATACCATTTCAAAGTCTAATCTGTATGTGTATCTGGTTCCTGAAAGGATCAGTGGTTTGTTCTACAATTAATTAATTTTATACTTACATGAGTGCATTTTTGGTTCGGGACATCAAGAATTCTATTTGGAACTTTCATTTGTAGAAGAAACATAGAAATGGTAACACTTTTTTCAAACACTAGATGTGCTTTTAGTGAATCCTATCTAATATGTGGTGTGTCTTCCCTCTAAAAAAAAGTATGAATGTTTAGGGAGATAGTGACCATGAAACCATGAGAGGAAACATTGATTTAATATGAAAATGTTTAGGAAGAGACCTTTATCATTTGGGTAAGTTGTACTTGTTAAGAAAGAAAATGTGGACTCAGTCCATGAACTTTTAAGTTTTTCTTTATTTGTACAATATGACACTATAATAAGTTCATAGGAGAAGATTGTAGAGAGGAATTAGGAGATAGCTTCAGGTTCTATTTTGGCCTAGTCAGACAGAAGCATCAAGAAGCAGGCTTGAAATTAGAAAAAGCTAAAAACTGAAATCTACTTGGTTTGTGTGATGGTTGATATTGACAGTAAACTTAACAGAATTAAGAATCATCAGCAGTTCAACTTCTGAGCACACAAGTGAGAGCAATTATGAACTAGGTTAACTGACGTGGAAAGAGCTATGCAGAATGAGGAATGGAACAAATTTCCATGGGTCAGCATCTAATTCTGAGAAAAAGGAAAATATAAGCTAACAGCAGTATCTCTCTGTCACTTCTTCCTGACTTGTACAATGTGAACAATGTCCTCATACACCTGCTGCTATACATTTGTCACAGTGATGAACTGTACCCACAAACTCTGAGAAATAATAAACCCTTCCTTCCTCACATTGTTTTGTCAAGTACTTAGACACAGCATGGTTTATTTTTGAGAATTTATAGTAAACTAACAAGGTCCAGTTAATTTATTTTTTCTTGCTTTATATCCTCAATGACACTATCATATCTAATAATAGCATACTGTTCTTATGGAAAGGATAAAAGACTATAATGGTATATTAGCATAGATAGGTAAATAGGGTTGAAGCCATCAGTTAAGAGTGACAAGAAATATAAAATGTACAAACCATAATGGCTTCCAAGAGTGTAGGTACCAACCTGGCCTCAACCAGTTCAAACCACTGATAACTGGTGCATTAAGACTGAAGAACCAGGAAAGCCTCCATTTTAAGCAAGCCCCTCAGTACAGCTTAAAAGAGGTCTGATTTTCAAATTCTCAGAACTACTGAGTACAAGGTACAAAGTCAGAGTGTCCCAACACAAAAGATAGTCTAGGGTCATTTGATATCATGTCCCAGTACACGAGAGTTAGTCTATAAAAAGGTTTGACAAAACAACTGCACAAAGTGAAGGCTAAGATAACAGAGGAATTCTGTAAAAGCCCTAAAAAATAAGCTAATCAAAATTGAGAGCTTCTCAGTACACAGTAACTACATAGTAACTTTGTGATTTTTGCCTTTAAAAACTCAGCTTACAGAGAGGTGGTTACCTCCTCTGGTTTTGATGGGGTTTCTGTGGTGGTTTCTATTTCTTTTCAATAAACCTTGCTTTTGCATTTCAGAAAGTTGGAATCTCTGGTGGTCTCTTCAAGGGGGTGTCTAGTGACCAGGGCACAACATTTGGGGACTTGTCCATGATCCCTAGAGGAACCCCTATCCCCCAAGTTCCTGAACCACGAGGGTTTACACTGGCCAACTGGGTGGGTTTGTTCTAGACTATTCATTATCTCTGTCTCTCTTTTACTTTCTGTTCTGTTTTCTGTTTATTGCTGGGAACATCTGTATCTGAAAGGTATCTAAAAGCATTTCACTTTGGCAGACTCACTTGTAAAGTGTACCTGGAGGAATTGGTTGATATGTTCCTTCTCTTTTCTGGGCCAGGGTCTCAAGTCTGAGACCTTGTTCTTTCTGGTGGGGACCCAAGAGGTTCCCCCTCTAAATGCTGGGGACAAGGAGTACCTACTGGTCCAACCCATTCCATCTGTAGGGTTTTTGGCAGTATCAAGTTCCTTCATCAGACCTCTGACTACCAAGGCCTCTGAATCATAGTACATTCTTACAGCCCCTTGTTTTCCTTCTTGTCTGACTGTCTTGTTAGTAAGTATGATTTGCTACAATTCTGTTCATCACTCATTTGCCCACATAGCAGGTTAGATTATTGGAAATATTCCCTCCTCCACTCTAAACCTGACCTTTGTTCATTAGGAGAACCATTCAGTCTTCCTGGAACACCCCACTGTTACATGTTCAAAAGCCCTACTACCCAGTGCAAGACCTGGGAAAGGTAAACAAAAAGGTGGTAAACATACATCCTACAGGACCATACCCTTATACCCTACTTAGTACATTGCCTCCAGACCAGCAATAATATTCAGTTTTGGACTTAAAAGATACCTTTTTCAGCCTGTCCCTTGTCCCCTAAATCCAGCGATATTTTTCTTTTGAGTGGCACAATCCAGAAATCAAAGTCAGTGTGGCCAATTGACTTGGACTAGATTGCACCAAGGGTTCAAGAACTCCCCTACCATCTTTGTTGAGGCCCTCCATGAGGATCTGAATCAATATAGAACCCAAAACCCTGATATAAGCTGGTTGCAATATGTGGATGACTCATTGATTGTAGCTGTTGATAGAGAGAACTGTAGGAAAGAAACTGAGAAGTTGCTATGGGCCCTGGGAGACTTGAATTATCGAGTCTTTGCCAAAAATGCCAAGATCTGCAGGTCATAGGTAATGTACCTGAGGTATATTCTTAAAGGAAGCCAGAGATGACTTTTGGATGCCTGCAAGGGACAGTGTTAAAAATACCTGTCCCTAGGACTGTCAAGCAGGTAAGAAAATTCCTGGGCACAGTGGGGTTCTGCTGCCTATGGATCCTTGGGTTTACTGAGTTGGCTATCCTTTTTATGAGGCTACCAAAAACACAACTGACTGTACATGGACAGAAGAAAGACAGATGGCATTCAATACCCTGAGGAACAAACTCTTAGAAGCCCTGGCTTTTAGACTGCCTGATATAAACAAACCCTTTTACTTGTTTATAGATAGAATAAAGGAATAGCAAAATGAGTACTCACTCAAGCCATATGGCCCTAGAAGAGACCTGTAGCATATTTACCCAAGAAAATGGATCCCATGGCTACAGAATCCACCCCCCTCCCACGTGCCCCCCTGCCTACATATCATAGCTGCAGTGGCAATGCTGGTCAAGGATTATAATGAACTAACTTTGGGGCAAAACTTGACCATTGCCATCCCACATGCCCTGGAGGCAGTCCTTAACCCAACCATACTGCTTCCAGACCCTGACCTCAATGCACCAACTGCTTCATGGCTGTGTGGAGATACTGACTCAAGCCCACTGCATCCACCTGCACCTGACACTCACCATTGCCAGATGTAGAGGAAACCTGGTTTACAGATGGAAGGAGTTAAGTGCATGACAGACAGAACTGACTTAGCCTGGATCCATACCCTGCCAAGGGCTCACATAATAGAAGTCTGATAGAGAACAACAGATGAGAGGATCATCTTGCCAGGAGAAACAAAACTGGAGGTACTCAGAAAGATTCATCAATTATCCCATTTAGGCATCCAGAGGATGCAAAATCTACTAAGACAGGCCAGCATAAAAATACAAAATGCTAATCAAGCTATTGAAAATATAGTTATCAAAATTCCAGGCTGTCAGATGACTAATGCTTTGCCAAATGTTTTCAAGCCTAGTGCCATACAAAAGGGAACTTGACCGAATGTATACTGGGAGGTGGATTTTACTGAAGTCAAGTCAGGAAAATTTGGATATAAATACCTGTTAATGTTTATAGATACCTTCTCAAGATTGCCTGGGGCATACCCAACCAAGCATGAAATGTCGAACATGGTGGCAAAAAAATCAGATAGAGGAGATCCTACACAGGTATAGTTTTACAGCCATGATAGGACTGGACAACAACCGTGCTTTCATTTCTCAAGTTATCTAGACAGTAGTCATGGTATTGGGGACCAATTGAAAGCTTCATTGTGCTTATATACTCCAGAGCTCAGGACAGGGAGAAAGGATGACTAGAACTTTAAAAGAGACCTTGGTTAAAATTAGCCTTAGAGTCTGCCACAGACTGGGTGACTTTTCTCCCTTTTGCTTTATTTAGGGTGTATAATTTTACCTATCAGATGAAACTTACCTTTTTAAAATCATGTATGGGAACCTCCTACCTATGATACCAAGCCTTTCAGACTGAGTTTTTTGCCTCCCTAGATGATGCTATTCCAACTCCCCTACAAGGACATATGGCCAAATCTTCATGCCATTTATGAGGCTGCCTTTACCCTAACCCCCCATAGGTTCAAATCAAGAGACTAGATCCTGATCTGTAGACAGCCAAGGTGGAAGGGACTCTATGTCATCATCCTGACCATACCCACTACTCTCAAGCCTCTGGCAGCAGCAGCATAATCCACCTGTATAACCTTCATGAACCCTGAAACCAGACTTGGCTTATTGCCAATGAAGAGATCAAAACCACAATTCAGGGACTCAGGGAATTTTACCCTAAAAGAACCCAAGGCCACCACAGAAGGGTATTTTAACTTTATGGTCATATCATTTACTGACTACAGAAAGATAGCAGACTGGACCACCAGCCTGACAGCCTAAGACTGATGCTGTACAGATACTTCTGCATCCAACTATGTGAAGACCTGGATATGGCTAACTTGATATAGACAGGTCTCTGTTGTTTTTAGTAGACTCAGAAGCTTCTCAGTCTGCTTTCAGGTGTAATTTATCCTTCTCAGATCTCTGCAAGTAGTGATGGGTAGCCTAGCTATAATTTTGTCAGCTTGGCAGCATCAGACAACCAGATCATTCTGCAAGGCAATAGCTAGCTTGCAAGCTCAAATTGTATTTATAAATAAAATAAAGCCTTGCTTTTTCTAAAGATGCTAGAGATATTGGCAATGCTAATATATCTAAAATTCTTATGTCTTTTTGTAATCTGTATGAGATTCAGAGAATCATAAAATTTGTATCCACTTCACAGAGGTCAAAAGGACTCTAGATCCAGCTTTAGTTATTCCCACCTGTCTATTTCTGTTTCTCTCCTGGCTTCTGCCCTTCCCAATCACTAAGACTGGCTTCAAAATTTACAAATACATTCTTGAATTTTAACTTTGGTGTTTAGTTTTAATATGTCTCAACAGATTCCTACTTGGCTGGTGTGCACAACTTGTTCCAAAGAAATATGAAGTCTGGACTTGCTGAAAGCTCACATGGACCAGTCCAACCCACTGGGTTGTTTCTTGTCTCTACAGCTGGGTCAGGTAACTACATACATCTGACAGATGCCCCACTGCCCAGCCTTTTACTAGCCTTTCAGCTTTTTTGGGCCCTGACAACAATACGCTAGTGTCAGCTTGAAGTAGTTATGGAAGAGAATGCATCTCCCCCTATTCCCTGCCTATAACATATTGAAATGCTGAGTTAAAAGAAAGCTTTCTGGCATTGAAAACAAAGGGCTATGTGCTTCTCTATGTGAGGAGTGCTTCTTCTATGTGGACCACTTGGGAGTTGTAAAGGAATCTGGCCAGGACTAGTTTGAAAATTAGTAGTTTAAGTCCCCCTGGTTCACTACCTGGATCTCATCCCTCATGGGGCCCATGATATTGTCTTTTCAGTCTATCACCTTTGGGCCCTGTGTTATAAACAGACTACTCTAATCCATGAGGAAGTGATTAGGTACAATTAGGTGCAGAAAACTCAAGACTATATGCCTATAACCAGAAGGGATATAGAGAGGGATTCTTAAGAGATAACTGTCTGATTAGGTTATATTATGAGAAGGGAGAAATGAAGAACCAGGGAAGCACCTCTGTTTTAAGCAAGCTACTAACTCTAGTTTGAAACAGGCCTGAGTTTTGAATTCTCAGAACTATTGAGTACAAAGTCAGAATATCCCAGCACAGAAGATAGTATATAAAAAGGTTTGACAACCAGACAAACTGAAGGCTAAAATAATAGAGGAATTTTGTAACGTCCCCAAAAATGAGCAAATCAGAATTGTATTTATACTGAGATCACTAGTTGATGTGTAACATTGTGGGTTTTGCCTTTAAAAACTCAGCTTGCAGAGGTGCGGGTACCTCCTCTGGCCTTGACAGGGTCCCTGCAAGCAACTTGTATTTCTTTTAAATAAACCTTGCTTTTACATTTCAGAAAATTGCAGTCTCTTGTGGTCTTTTTGGGCAGGGTGGTAGGAGAGGGTCTCACAACCAGAGCACAACAAAGACATGTACTTCTAGCACTTCCTCATAAGCCAACTTGGGATCTGACTGGGGCTTTGACAACAAAGGCAGAGTCTTGATATGAGATGACCTAAACCAGCTGGAGCTGACCAAGCCACAGTCCCAGATACTAACAAAACAAAGGCTAACTAGAAGGGTGAAGACATATGCTTGAATTAGGGCTACAGCAAATTCAAGAATAGAAGTCTTTCCCTCAGGTTGGGAGTGGGGGATTTAAAGCTTTTTACCTCCTTGATAAAACTGAACTTGCTTGTTTCAACTAGTCTCAGATAACTGTGTCATTGTCACCGTGTCTTCTTACCCTCTCCTCCATGTGGAACTACCAAGGCCCTGAGTATAGAACAACCCCAACATTTGGCACTATACTAGGTGTACTCAAGAAAGAAAGTTTTAATTTCCTTAACTACAAAATTGTACTCTTACAAGATTTCCCCTTCAAAAAGCTAAATGTAAAAGTAAAAACAGTATAAAATCTGTTGGACAGAAAACATATTTAATAGTTTCTCTAGAGTAAACTTCTAGTGAATGTACAGGGCTTGTGCTGATCTATAGCTGCATGAAGATGTGTACTATGTAAAATACACAGACATGAATTCACTGATCATATGAAATATAAAATGATCTAAAGGTTCTCGAGTCTTGTTACTTCAATACATAGAGATGTTGCTTCTTACTGACACTAACACTGTCTTATTTCTTGAAAGAAAATCATTAGCAAAGACAACAGGAAAAAAAGCAAACCTTGTACCATTCACTGGTACCTACAATTAACGGATCTGTATAAATCTAAGTACTTTGAGACTCTTAGATAAAATGTAAGTCAATCTTAATCTCATTTTGCGTTAGAAACAACTGAGGGACTAAAAACTTTTAGTATTTGGCCTTCATCCCCAATATTTACTTTAACTAGTATCGTATGGGATAGCTTTTAAATGTTTGTACTATTTTATAACAATTTTAGTGTTAATGACTGTAGGGAGCTGCATTGTACCATGCCCTAGAGGTGGTGCTGGTTTCCACCTTCCACCTCCCTGACGGGATGGTGAGTGCTCTCGGAAGTAAACAGCTACTTGTTGGCTGTGGGAGAGGATGGTGGCTTGCTTCCGATGCCTCGGGACCTATGGCTTACTGGGATTGGAGGCCCAGAGGGTATTTAGCCATGAGCAGACTTCCCCCCGGGGTCATTCGTAATTTGTCTAAGAGTGAGTGAGTGAGTGGGTCCTTCGTCATATGTCTGAGAGTGAGAGTGAGAGTGAGTGAGTGAGAGACAAGAAGATAATTAAAGGCCCGAATAAACTGCAAAGAGAAGGATCCAGTGTTGCGTGTTCCTTGCTGGCAAGGCTGCGCATGACAAGTGGCGCCAAAATCCGGGAAGATAAGAACTAAACTTGCACCAACGAATGACAGGATTCAGAACTCTCTGCAGTTGGGGGGTGCACCGGTAAGTCCCAGGTGAGTTGGGATCTGCAGTGAGAGCAGGGTAGCTCCAGCCTAATGATAGGATAAGGTGGAGAAGAGGGAGCTCACCAACGAGTGAAGGTAATCTCTTGGCGCTAGCGGGTAGCTCCGACCTGTAGGTAAAGGCAGAGAAGAGGGAGCTCACTGACGAGTGGGTGTAACCTCTTGCAGCTGTGGACACACAGCAGCCTTGAGCTCAAAGTAAAGTAGCACAGCAGTTTCGGATCAAAGTGAAAGTAAGGCAGCAGTTGCCAATTTTGGCTTAAAGTGAAAGTAACAATTTTTGCAGACTTGAGCTCAAAAGTGAAAGTAAAAGTAGTAGCAAGGCTGGGGCTGGTTGGTAAAGGCTCAGAAAAGATTTTTAAAAAATAAGGAGTAAAGGTCATATAAGGATGGGGTCTTCAACCTCATGTCCAATTTTTCTGGCTCTACAGGAGCTATTACAAACTAAGGGCGAGGAAATTAAGGAAAGCGTATTAGAGAGATTTTTAAGGGAATGTGATGTTGCAGCTCCGTGGTTTGCTGTAAAGGGAAGTCTAACAGTGTTCTCCTGGGAGAAGTTAGGGCAAGATTTAGACTTCACCTATGAGCAGGGAATTCTAAAGGCAAGCGTGAGATCCATTTGGAGGGTGAATCAAGGTTGTTTGGACGATCAGAAATGCTGTGAGGCAATTGAAGGGGGTCAGGCCATGTTAGAACAGTTAAAAGAGGAAAGATCTGACAAGGTGCGCAGTGAAGAAGTGAGAGGCCTTAGAACTGAAGGATCAGATTCCAGGGGAAACACTTATCTGGATTTAGAGGATTTTCAGCTTTTGGGCCTTGAGAGCAGTAGTTCTGAGGAAGATCTATCAAGGTTGGAGGAGTCAGGAGAGGAAAGAAAAACTAAGAAATTGGTTTCAAAAAAGGGAAAGAGGATAGCCCTGAGGGAGTGCTTGCTTCCTGGAAAGTGTGGCCTTCTGCCGTCTGCTCCCCCAGCTTACTCAGATGGAGGGGGTGGTTTTGGCAGCCATGAACAGTCCCTTAACGCTGTAGTATGGAGAAAATTGAGACAGAAACTGGTGTCAGCATTTCCTGTATTCCAAGATCTCCAGGGGAATCGTTACAAAGAGCCCCTGGACTTTAAAGTAATCAAGTCACTGGCTGAATCAGTAAGAACTTATGGCATTACCGCCTCTTTCACTTTGGCACAAGTAGAGGCATTTCATAGATATTCGTGCTGACAAAAGCATTATAGCAAGGAAGGATTGGCCCTCTGGGTGGCTGATTCTAAAATAGCCAAGTCTTCCCCAAAGTAACCCTGAACAAACAGTTGTTGTTACCTCCTATGTCAGGTGTTTCAACACAATCTTGTTATTCCCATCACGTGGAAAACTGAGACACCTGTATGGGTCCCTCAGTGTCCCTTGTCTTTAGAAAAATTGAAAGCAGCCCAAGAACTAGTGTAGAAACAGCTAGCACAGAAGCATATCATACCCTCTACTTCGCCATGGAATACACCTGTATTTGTGATTAAGAAACGATCACGAAAATGGAGATTATTGCATGACTTAAGAGCTATAAATAATCAGATGAAACCTATGGGCCTGGTACAATGAGGGCTTCCATTGTTGATGGCCTTGCCTTCACAATGTCATATTATAGTAGTAGACATTAAAGATTGCTTTTTTTCCATACCTTTACATAAAAAACATACAGAAAGATTTGCTTTCACACTTCCCTCATGTAATCATGAGGAGGCTGATCAGAGATTTGAATGGGTCATATTGCCTCAAGGGATGACTAATAGCCTTACTATGTGTCAGCTATACATGGGGCATGCCCTGCAACCAGTGTGTGAAGCATTTCCTAAGGTGCACTGTGTCCATTATATGGATGATGTACTGTTAGCGGGCAAACAAAGAGGTGAAGTGGAAGAGGCCTATGAAGTGCTGGTGAAAGCACTCTAGTGCCGAGGGCTCTTTATTGCCCCCGAAAAGGTACAATTGACTCAGATTGTTGATTATTTGGGAGCAAGGATTGCTCCTCG
This sequence comes from Sigmodon hispidus, assembly GCA_004025045.1. Lineage (NCBI taxonomy): Eukaryota > Metazoa > Chordata > Mammalia > Rodentia > Cricetidae > Sigmodon > Sigmodon hispidus. The sequence continues at coordinate 14,066 of PVIH01025415.1, forward strand.
AGTAGTTCAACCCCAGAAGATAGAGATAAGAAAGGACAATTTAAAGACTTTGAACAATTATCAAAAATTATTAGGGGATATAAATTGAGTTAGGGAATTTTTTTTAAATTGGCAAATTATGAGTTAAAACCTCTATATGACATTCTTAAAGGAGATCCTGCCCTAGATTCCCCTAGGCATTTTACCAAAGAAGCACATCAAGCACTACATTTGGTGGAAGATAGGTTAAGACTGGCATATTTGATGTGAGTACAAGAGGATCAGAAGTTGTTGCTATGTATATTGCCCACCTTTAGACAACCCACAGGGGTACTGTGGCAACAAGGACCTGTGCTATGGATACACCCTAAGATTTTCCCAAATAAGAGCATCGAGCATTATCCCACAACTGTTGCTGAGTTGGCCCAGCAGGGTCTTCAACAGGCTCTACAGTTTTTTGGTCTGCTCCTGGAGAGCATCGTGGTGCCTTTTACTGCAGTGCAAATTTCTGTGCTGTGTGCCACCATTGATGACTGGACTATACTCCGATGCTCCTTCCCTGGTGAATTAGACAACCACTATCCACAACACCCATTAATGACTTTCTTTAAGGAGCATCCTGTTGTTTTTCCAAAGGTGATGGCTACAGAACCTGTTCCTGGTGCAATTAATATGTTTACAGACAGCTCTAAGACCGGAGTAGGGGCATACATGGCCCAAGGCCAATCATTGGTCCAATGTCAATTTGCTCCAGGAACCCCTCAAATAACAGAACTACAAATAGTATTAGAGGTTTTTAAAACCTTTTCTTGTGCATTTAATTTGATTTCTGATTCAGTTTATGTTGTTAATGCCTTGAAAATTCTTGAGGCGGTGGGTCCTATAAGGTCTTTCAGTTCAGTTGCAGGTTTATTCTCTCAGTTACAGGATCTTATTAGGAACCGCTCTAAGAAGTTTTTCCCCCAACACATTAGAGCCCACACTGGCTTACCTGGGCCTCTGAGCAAAGGTAATGCCCTAGTAGATGCCACCACACGGCAAGAATGGGTATTTACTGCCACACCCATTATACAAGCCACAGAATTTCATCAGTTATACCATGTTAATGCCAGAACTTTGCAAAGTAAATTTCAGCTTTCTAGGCAAGTGACTAGGCAAATAGTTTTGGACTGTTCACATTGTGTGGAGTTTCAGCATTCCCCGTTGTTCGGAATTAACCCCCAGGGTTTGCTTCCTCTTAAAGTTTGGCAAATGGATGTGACACATTTTTCTGAATTTGGCAACCTCAAATATGTGCACGTGTCAGTTGACACCTGTTCTAGTATTATCCATGCCACCGCACTAATTGGAGAGAAAGGGCGTAATGTTATCGCTCACTGCCTTGAGGCATGGGCAGCCTGGGGAAAGCCAATGCAGCTTAAGACTGATAATGGCCCAGGATATACTGGACGTCAATTTACAACCTTTTGTGCACAGATGGGAGTGCAATTGATCCATGGCCTGCCCTATAATCCCCAAGGGCAAGGCATAGTGGAAAGAGCTCACCGCACACTCAAGGAGTGCCTTATTAAACAGAAAGGGGGAATAGGCCATGGCCGTACCCCAAAGGAAAGACTTTCCCTAGCTCTATTCACTCTTAATTTTTAAAATTTGGATGCTCATGGGGCTGCGGCAGCAGACCGGCATGCCAATCCAGGCACTATGCAGAAAGGACTGGTGAAATGGAAAGATATCCTCACAGGCCACTGGTGTGGCCCGGACCCTGTTTTAACAGGGGCGAGAGGGTCTGTTTGCGTTTTCCCCCAGGATAGAAATGATCCAGTTTGGGTACTGGAGCATCTAACCAGGAAGATTCAACTGGAAAAGGTAAATGAGGCCGGGAAGCAAGCAGACGATGCAGAAGCTCCTGTTGCTGGCCCTGATGGTGCAGATAAGTGCTTGCCACAATCACAGCCATTTCATTGGCTGCCATAGGAGCCACAAACCATATTGTGCAGACTGCGCAGACTGCGCAGACTTTGAATGCGGTCTTGGCTAATGTAGTACAGGCTCTAGACATACAAAATTGCCCAGTTTAAAAAGGGCTTGATGGTTATTAATCAAAGGATCAATCTGGTCCAAGAGTAGATTGATACTCTTTGGCAGCTGGCCTAGCTTGGCTGTGAATGGAAGTTTCCAGAATTATGTGGGACTAGTGTACAATATCAGAACTTTATTCATGCTACAAATCTGTCTAAACAGTTGTCAAGTTATCTTTTAGGAAATTGGATTGGTGAATTAAAAAACTTGATGGCCCAGCTGAGAGTGACCATGGTGATCATGAATTCTACCGGAGTGGATGCCGGACCTGGCAGAAGGACTGGCGTTCTGATTCTCCACCACTGTGGATCACCAGAAAGAGTGGGCAGGAATGGGCGCTCTGGCGAGCCTGATGGTGCTGATATTCCTAGTTTGCCTGTGGTGCATTTGCCATGTTAGGTTCCTTCAGTGTCGCGATGCAGCCACGGTTGTCCAAGCATTTTCAGCCATTGGAGTCGGTCAGTCCCCCTAAGTTTGCTTGGTCTCCTTAAAGGAGAAGCCTTAAGATGTTTTGCAGGATGTGAGGCTTAGCACTGCACATGAGTACTCTGGCTTATGGGAACTCTTGAGGAGTATGTCTGGTTGCATGCAGGTTGACACACAACTGCCTGCCTCTGTGAAAAGGGTGTCAGACGGGTCAGGGATTGTCTGGGTGGATGACACCTGGAGCGATACCTGTACATGTTCCTTTTGCACTTCAGAGACTAGGCCTCTGCTTCTGCCTGTTTTCTGTTTTCTGTTTTTTTTTTTTGGTTTTTTGTTTTTAATAAAGAAGGGGGATTTGTAGGGAGCTGCGTTGTACTATGCCCTAGAGGTGGTGCTGGTTTCCACCTTCCACCTCCCTGACGGGATGGTGAGTGCTCTCAGGAGTAAACAGCTCCTTGTTGGCTGTGGGCAAGGATGGTGGCTTGCTTCCAATGCCTCAGGACCTATGGGCAATGTCCATGTGGCTTACCGGGATTGGAGGCCCAGAGGGTATTTAGCCATGAGCAGACTTCCCCCCGGGGTCATTCGTCGTTTGTCTAAGAGTGATTGAGTGGGTCCTTCGTCATATGTCTGAGAGTGAGAGTGAGAGTGAGTGAGTGAGAGACAAGAAGATAATTAAAGGCCCGAATAAACTGCAAAGGGAAGGATCCGGTGTTGCGTGTTCCTTGCTGGCAAGGCTGCGCACAACAAATGACTACCATTTCAAAGACATTTTATAGTAATTATTTTACTTTTAAATTATAGTGTAATTATATCTATCTCCTCTTCCCTTTTCTCCTTGCAACCCTTCCAATGTACTTTCTTTCAAATCTTTCTCTTTTTTCTTTAATTGTTGTTCCATATATACATATACATACACATATGCACACACATGTACACTTATAAACATGTATATAAATATATGTGGACTCTTCCATTGAGAAGATCATTTCTCTTACTCTCAACATTTTATCAATACATATTTATGGAACTTCCACCTAGATTTTTGACACATGTATACATTAATTTATGTCCAATAATAAGTAAACATTTCTTTCCTCAAACATTTGTTTTAGTGGTAAAATTATTCAGAGTAAATCTTTTTATTTTTATTCAGTTATTCATCTGCATTTAATCATCTTCTTATAAGTATTAAAGACTGGCCTTCAAAGTCATCACCATCTCTAACATTTGAGACCCATGAAAAACATGGATTTGGTGTATATCCAGTAGGAGATCAGGGGGCATAGGGACTTGTGCTTCTGTGGCTTTAGTTATCTACTATTTCTTTGGAACTCTCCAGGTGCTATTGAATGAAGAAATTCACTGAAGCTCTAGCTATTAAAATTCTGTGTTATTTTAGGAGCTCAAACTTCCTCCCATTAGGGAAAGCCATGTCCTTCTATTATTTCTCATTTTACAATTAATGTGTGCTCCTGGATATTTCTTCAAATGTTAGCTAGTATTACACCAATTATAAAACTTATATTCATAGTAATTGATTTATCCTCAGTAGTTGAATAAAATTAGTTCTTATATGCAATATTTTCTCCTTGAAGACACTGTAAAATGCTTATTTATAGAGCATTCTATAAAGCAACTTTTTATAACATCTGTACATCCTTTAATTTAGAGAACACACGCATGATAAAATATTTCTCACAGGTTATCCTTGCACGAAGATGGGAATCAGAGCTTACCAAATCTTTGTTGGCTGAGGAAAAAAAAATGGTTATAAATGTACTTTTTGTAAATTGCAGAGAAAACATAAAAGTGTATTGTTATATGAATTCTGTTTACTGGAAACAGTGGAAGAGCTGTAAATTTAATTAGCTGGCTGACTGGATTTAAAGGTGACTGGCAAGAGCCATCCTTCATAAACTGTAATGTCACAAAGCTCCACTTCCTCCTGCAGGTTTAGCTTGAGGATTTTTTTTTTGATTTAATTTATAGGACTGAAACTCATAGTTTTTCTGCTGCTGCCCCTGTACTTAACTATCACTAGTTAATATTGAAGACTGGAACTAAATTGAGAATGTCTACTCATCCAGTGTTTACAAGAACAGATGGATTATGCCACAAGAGGAGTAGCATGGAACAACTTCAATTTAGAGTATGATAAATATTTCCCCATAGATAGATACTATCTTTCCACTGCCATGTTGTCTTATAAAAACTTTATTCCTAGCAGTAGAGATGGCTTGAGTGTGTCCTCTAAGTACTGAACTGAGAACCTGGTCTCTTTCATGTAGAAGTTTTAGAGGCTGTGGAGCAAGCTTTTTAAATTACTGCAGTAGCTTCCTTTGGGAGGCATTAAGATGATCCTTATGGGACCCTTGAGCTCTCCCAGTGATGAGTTGTAATAAGATTAAGATGCTTCCTAGATTAATTTTTGACTTTCTATTTCATAATGTCATCTTGGCCTTACACACATGTTCTGCTGTAAAGTGCTGCTTGAATTTTTGAGACTCACCCACTGATCTTCTACCTTTAACTTCTTAAGTTATAATCTAAGCTGATTTATTTTCTTTATGAAATTATCTTACTTCCTGTATGTTTTTGCTGTGACTCTATACTAATTATACCACCTTGTTCTCACTAGATATTAGAATCCGGTGTTTTGTCTTTGTTAGGTATTAAACTCTATTTACTGTAGTCTCCTTATTCCTGCAACTTCCTGAAGGATTTCAGCATCATTTTAGGGTCCAATATTAATCTGTGGAACTGTGTTCTTGTACACTGTAAATATTTGTCACCTGTATTGGATTCAAAAACTGCTGATTGTCCAGAAACTAGGCAGGAAATATAGGTAGAGATATCAGACTAAGAGAACTATGAGAAGACAAAGAGCAGAAGCAGATGTCAGAGAGAAACAGAAGTAAGATGATAATACTGCACTGAGAATTAGGTACCAAGAATAATGGGTTAGTTTAACAGTAAGAGCTAGCAAGTAATATGTCTGAGCCATAGCCCAAACAGTTTATAATTAATATAAAAACTTTTGTGCAATTATTTGGGACTAAATGACTATGGGACTGACTGAGTGGGACAGATAAACTTCTGACTACAGCTTCTTATGACTTCCTCTTTCTATATGGTCTACTGTAGATAGTCCCTAGTACTACCTTTCTTCTACTCAAACATCATGTCCATCTCTATTGCTTATTTTTCCATTTTATTTTGGTCCTTGAAACTGTAATATTACCTGTCCAGGTAGCCTTGACCTCTTTCTTGGGGCAAGACAAACCATATTTTTAATGCAGTGCACAACCTATAAAAACAAAATCTAAATAGAAGTATTACAGGGATAAATTGGGCCCACTCAGTGAAGAAGCTGGATGCTTTTTAACTTGCTGCTTCGTAATTCTCAATACTTAGCTTGGGAAGCAGTTACCTAATTCAATGGATCTGCTTATGGTCTGGTCATTATATTTCTTTGAAGGAAGGAAGGATGAAGAGAGATAACTATGGACTGGTGAGATGCTGCTGTTGTTAAGAGCACTTGCACAACCATAAGATCTGAGTTCAATTCCCATAACTCACATTAAGTTGCTTACAACTATTTGCAACTCAATCTTAAAATGGTTCTGTGTCCTCTTCTGGTTTCTGTGGGAACTTACAAATGCATGTGCATTTGCCTACATGTGCAACACCCTCCATGCTCTACACACACAAACAAGTTGGTTTAAAAAAGAACTCTTGGCCGGGACCAGTGCCCTCTGCGGCGTCCCAGCACACTCTGGAGCAGGGGGCAGCTGAAGTCTGCACCTGGCCACACCCACAGCTCCTGCTGCTGCTGAGGGTATCTGCAAGGATCCCTACTGCGACCCCGAACTGAGTGAACTGAGCAAACCAACTGCAGGGGTCTCTGAGGGGCGGATTCGAACCCTGACCAGAGAGGTGACAGGAGACACACAAACAAAAGTCCCACAACTGACCAGGACCCATCTAATCGTGAACCACTGAACCCATGGGCAAACGTCAGTGCAAGAAATTACATAATAATACAAAGGGCAATATGGTAACTCCAGAAGAGAGTGGCGATCTTACAAATACAAGACCTGAACTGAGCAATGAAGAGGAAACAGAAGGAAGCAACACCAAAAATTCCTTTTTGATGATCATC
>PVIH01025416.1:0-20716 GCA_004025045.1 Sigmodon hispidus
ATGGGGAGTTGCAGAGGAAAAAAATGACCAGATGTGTTGGGAGGGGGAAGAGACCTTGAATAAGGATATACAGGGATGAAAAAAAAAAAATTCAGAGGGAAAGATGAACACAAAGAAAATATAGGTGTAGCTATCTTATTTGTATTTCTTCCCTTGATAAGCCATGCCTATCATTCTTATCCTCTGTATAGTTATTGTTTGCCTGGAACTGGAACTACAGACAGTTGTTAGCTGCCATGTGGGTGCTGGGAATCGAACCCGGGTCCTCTGGAAGAGCAGACGGTGCTCTTAACCACTGAGCCATCTCTCCAGTCCCCCCTCTGTATAGTTATTGTTAACTCTTCCACATTTTAAATTCTTTTTACTGTGTTTTTTTTTTTTTGATAAATACAAAATAAAGAAGGAAGGAAAAAAAAAAGAAAAAACTTGAATATCTGCTGAGAAAAAGTACCAAGCTACATGACTGAGCAAGATAAGAATCAAGAGTTAGTTTAAGAGTAAGGAGTTTGGACTGACTCCTTGGATCCCACTCTTCTTAGAGGAACACCTGATTCCCTCTTAAGGGAGTGGGGAGAAAACTGGATCTGCCAGGAGTAGAGGCTGAACTAAGCATATTGGGACAGTGGGACCATTGGACTGTCTGCTGCCTGCCCAGGAAGGGGATGGGGAGTTGTGGAGAAGAAAGAATGATCTGATGTGGTGGGAGGGGGAAGGGACCTTGAATAAAGATATACAAAGATAGAAAGTGTGAGTTTTTGTTAATAATAATAATAATAATAATAATAATAAATAAACAACAGATACCAATTTTCTCATAAAAAAAAAAGAGTAAAGAGTTAGCAAATTATATGCCTGGGCTGTAAGTAAATCAGCTTAAAATTAACATAAGCCTCTGTGTGTTTATTTGATGTTAAGTGGTAGTGGGGCTGCGAGTCAGTCTGAACCTTGGGACTAGACCAGAAAGTCTAGGACAGAAACCATATACAACAAGGACAGTTGCCAGGAGAGTAAAGGGGAAGAGAAGCAGAAGAGAAAGAGAGAAACCAACTTTTATTTTTCTTTTTTCTCTGGATTTCCTGGGGGTCTGTTGTTATGTACCCCTTTTCATTTCTGATTTTGTCGATTTGAACACTCTCTCTCTCTGTTTTTTGATTAGTTTGGCTAAGGGCTTATCTATCTTGTTAACTTTCTCAAAGAACCAACTCTTAGATTCATTGATTCTTTGTATTGTTCTTTTTATTTCAATTGTATTGATTTCAGCTCTAAGTTTGAATATTTCCTGCCATCTACTCCTTCTAGGTGAGTTCACTTCTAATTGTTCTAAGGTTTTCTGCTGAGCTGTTAGGTCTCTAGTGTGAGATTTCTCTAGGTTTTTCATGTAGGCATCTAGCGCTGTGAATTTTCCTCTTAAGACTGCTTTCATTGTGTCCCACAAGTTAGGGTACGTTGTGGATTCATTTTCATTAAATTCTAGGAAGACTTTTATTTTTTTCTTAATTTCTTCCTTGACCCAGAGATGGTTGAGCTGAGTGATGTTTGGTTACCATGAGTTGGTAGGCTTCCTTTGATTTTTGATGTTGTTGAACTCTAACTTTAGGCCCTGGTGGTCCAATTTGTTACAAGGGATTATTTCCATTTTTTTGTATCTGTTGATATTTGCTTTATGACCAATTATGTGGTCAATTTTGGAGAAAGTTCCATGAGGAGCTGAGAAATATGTATATTCCCTTGCATTGTGTGGAAGCTTCTGTAGATATCTATGAAATCCATTTGCATCATAACCTCTTTTAGATTCCTTATTTCTCTGTTGAGTCTCTGTCTGGTTGACCTATCCAGTGTTGAAAGAGGGGTATTGAAGTCTCCCACTATTAGGGTGTAAGAATTGATGTGGGATTCAAGCTTTAGCAGTGTTTCATTTACATGGGTACGTGCCCTTATATTAGGAGCATAAATATTGAGGATTAAAATCTCCTCTTGACCAATTTTTTCTGTGATGAATAAGTAATGACCTTCTTGGTCCCTTTTAATTGCTTTTTGCTTAAAGTCTACTTTGCTAGATATTAGGATTGAAACCCTCGCTTGGAGAAACGAACTTGTATATGTTGGCTCCTTTTAAAAGAACGAGTGGTCACAGATTTACATATTCACACCTAGGGATATGCCCTCCATAAGCAGCATTATCTGCCATCACCATGTTGGCATTACCACATGGCCACTGCATTCTAGGAATTCTGATCTTACCTGGTACCATATTGGATTCACCACATGGCTGCTACATGCCAGGCATCGTTACAACATATATCATCCAATTTGGCACTCATAGAAGCCAATTTTTAGGGCTAAAACAATAATGATAAAACAAATAATATTTATAATAAACGTGTTAATCTCAGGTACATTAATTATCCTCTCCTATTTGCTCTTCTGGCTTCTGTAGTATCAAGCATGCATTCACTTAATTCTCAATATAGCGACAGGATAAATACAATCTACTAATTAGCATATTTCTATAACAGCAATATCACAAGTGTTATACACATGTATCAGATAAATTAAGTAAATATTTGTCATAGTGTGAGCATATAACATCAGAAAAATCATTCTATATGATATATAAAATGATCTTATCTCAAATTATGTCACAATCTAACAATAAAACATGTAAACAATAATGCTTTAACAAAATTGGAACACAAACTACAAAGTCACACACACCCAGGTATTCTTCAGAAAAAGTTAAAAAATCATCAACACTAGAAACTGTTTTCATCTCCAAGAGGATAACAGATAGTTTCTCCTAAAGTCAGATATGAGTGACTGGTCATAGCCCAGGAGCACAGATGTAAGTTACCTCAAATTTCATGTTCCAATATGGTAACAATTTTATACCTTTTATAGTAACAGAACAAAAAAATTTCAAATACAATGGTGGAAATTTCAGATGGGCAAGTTATAGAAAAGGCGGGACCTTAGCTATAGAACTCCAATGTTCTTTTGACTATATTCATAGATTACTGCTGGGTAGAAAGCAAGGATCTATTTGTGCATTCCAAAATATTTACATATTTTTATAATTTTGTGCATACCTAGCATGGTACAAATATGAATTACCCGATTATCTAGTGGCAGATTTCTAGAAATTTAGAGGCCTTGTGGCCTCTAAAGAGACACAGTAGAAGGCAGTGGTGGGTAACAGGATACACTTAGAAACTGTTTCTATGTAGAAAGACTTTATTACTATGACAGAGGAATGTGGATATGATTAACAGAGGAACCAAGGAGTGAGAGGAAGAAAGGAGAGGAGGGGAGAGAGAAGCAAAGAGCTCTCCTGAGAGAAAAAAAAGGAAGAGAGGCATTCCAAGGTAGGAATCCCTCCTTAAATGGGGCTTGACACCAGAACTGAGAGGAAAGTGTGGCTTTAGAGACTAACATTTCTCATACTTTGATTTTATAAAAAAAAAAAGAAGAAGAAGAAGAAGAAAAGGTGGGTTATAGATGAGGATGGATGAGAATGCAGAATTCTCTGTCTTTGTGGGGATTTGGGGTGGGGTAGGAGGATGGATGGATGAGGTGGCTGATTGTCATCTTGGAGGTCCAGTTGTCACTTGAAGAAGCTGAGAGAAGGCAGGTCACAGGTAGCTATTGTCTGGGAGAGCTCGTAAACTGTCACCTGGAAGATCTCTAGGCATCTGTTTTAGGAGGAGCTGAGAAAGCAGGTCGCACTGGAATCACACAGAATGTGTAAAGATCTGAAAAAAATAAAAACAGCTGGAACAGGTTTATGTTTGGGTATGTCAGAATAAGCTATGACACTCTGGGCTTTTTGCCTGTCTCAGGAACAATGGGACAATGTATTTTTATTTATTTATTTATTTTTGTAATTGCTTTCAGCTAGAATAGGTTATTGTAAAAAAAAAAAAGGGGGGGGTACCTACACAGAGCACAGATGGTGCTCACTGAATGAGGGGAGTTTATTTGTAGCCAACTGCCTGTCTCTAGCCCATAGCTACAGAGCAAAGATGGCGGCTATCTTACTTCCACCAAAAACTTCTGGCCAGATTAAAGATGGTAACCATCTGACCCTCAGCTTTGTTTCTTTTTTACTTAAGAGCAGAAAGCCTGCAAAATCAGGAAGCAGGCAAGCAGTTTTCCATGCGGGTGTGCACTGCCCTGCATGAGTCTGTCTTGCAGAGCAGGTCCTGGTGTATGCAGCTGTCCTGCTGCAGGCAATGAACCTGACCTCCTGTGGGGGTCACAATCTCACTGCTCAGGTGTGCACAATCTCAATCTCTGGCGCACAGGCTAGTTCCCCGGTTCTGGGTTTTGCCTTTGGAGCATAAACAGGGTCATGGTCCTGCTGCAGGAGCATGCAATGAAAATGTGCATGCTTTGAGCAGACTGCTTCTGCCAAGGAAAAGTTGCCTAGTCAAAAGCATGGGTGGTCAGCCAAAACTTTAACTAGGGGCAGGGGTTAAAAATGAGTTAGTTGAAGCTATGTTGCCATGAAAGGTTTTGGTCAGGCCCAAACATTTTATGTCTAGGCATCCCAAAGAGAAGAGCATGGGCTGCAGAAAGATAGACATGGTATGTACTTACTCTCAGTAGATTTTAGGCATAAAGAATATCCAGGTTGCAAACCATAAGCCCTGAAGATCTAGTTAACTGAAGGAGCTTAAGAAAGACATCCAGGGAAGCCCCTGGGAAAAGGAAATCACTGACTTCAAGTTATACTATAGAGCTACAGTAATAAAAACAGCCTGGTACTGGCATAAAAACAGACTTGTGGATCAATGGAATAGAATTGAGGATCCAGACATTAACCAAAAAACCTATGAACACCTGATCTTTGACAAAGAGGCCCAAAATATTCAATGGAAAAAAGATAGTATATTTAACAAATGATGTTGACATAGCTGGATGGTAGAGTGTAGAAAAATGCAATTCAAGCCTGTCACCCTGCACAAAACTCAAATCCAAGTGGATCAAAGACCTCAACGTAAACCCAGCCACTTTGAAATTGATAAAAAACAAAGTGGGAAATACACTTCTATGAATTGGCACAGGCGACCACTTCCTAAATATTACACCAGTGGCACAGACACTAAGATCAACAATCAATAAGTGGGATCTCCTGAAGCTAGGAAGATTCTGAAAAGCCAAGGACTCTGTCAATAGGACAAACCGACAGCCTACAGAATGGGAAAATATTTTCATCAACCCTACAAGTGATAGAGGACTGATCTCTAAGATATATAAAGAACTCAAATATCTAGAGCCCAAAACCTTAAATAACACAATCAAAAAATGGGGTTCAGATCTAAAAAGGGAATTCTCAGCAGAAGAATTACGAATGGCTGAAAGGCACCTGAAAAAGTGCTCATCATCTTTAGCCATCAGAGAAATGCAAATCAAAACAACTTTGAGATACCACCTGACACCTGTTAGATTGGCTACGATAAAAGACACAGATGACAGTCTATGCTGGAGAGGATGCAGAGCAAGGGGAACACTCCTCCATTGTTGGTGGGAGTGTAAACTTGTTCAGCCACTTTGGAATGCAGTACGGTGGTTTCTCAGAAAACTGAGAATCAATCTCCCCAAGGACCCAGCAATGCCACTTCTGGGTGTATACCCTAAAGATGCACAGTCACACTTCAAAGGCATTAGCTCAACTATGTTCATAGCAGCGTTATTTGTAATAGCAAGAACCTGGAAACAACCTAGATGTCCCTCAACTGAAGAATGGATTAACAAACTGTGGTACATCTACACAATGGAATACTACTCAGCAGTAAGAAAAAAATGATATCCTAAAATTTATAGGCAAATGGATGGATTTGGAGAATATCCTCCTGAGTGAGGTATCACAAACTCAGAAAGATAAGCAGGGGATGTACTCACTCATTAGTGGACTCTAAACAAACAAACAAACAAGAAAAAAAAACAAAGCATGCCCAAGCTGCAAACCACAACCACTTAACAACTTGGGATCAGAAACACCCTGGACTGACTCCTTGGATCCCACTCCCCCTAGATGAACACCTGACTCAGTCTTGAGGTTGGGGGAGAAAACTGAATCTGCCAGGAGTGGAGACTGAACTAAGCAATACTGGGACAGTGGGACCATGGGACTGCCTACCGCCTGCCCAGGGAGGGGATGGGGAGTTGTGGAGAAGAAAGAATGACCTGATGTGGTGGGAGGGGGAAGGGACCTTGAATAAGGATATACAAGGATAGAAAATGTGACTTTGTTAATAATAATACTAAGAAGAAGAAAAGATCTCCTAAGTAAATCTGGACCATAAGGGGAAGTGAGCAAGAGGAGGTGGGAATAAATAATGAGAGAGGGAGATGGTTGATGTTGAGAAGCAACAGAGAGAGAAAACAAAGAAATGAATGCCTTGATAGAGGGAGTCACTGTGGTGTTAGAAAGAAACCTGGTGCCAAGGAAACCTCCAAGAACCCACAAGATGTCCTCAGCTAGGACTCCAAGCAAGAGTAGAAAGGGTACCTATACAAGACTTTTCCTGTAATTAAATGAATGATTACCCTAATTGTCATTATAGAAACTTCATTTAGCAGCTGATGGAGGCAGAAGCAGAGATCCATAGCTAAGCACCAGGTCAAGCTTCTGGTCTAGCTGAAGAGAGAGAGAGAGAGAGAGAGAGAGAGAGAGAGAGAGAGAGAGAGAGAGAGAGAGAGAGAGAGAGAGAGAGAGAGAGAGAGAGAGAGAGAGAGAGGAGAGAGAGGAGAGAGAGTATATGAGCAAAGGAATCAGGACCATGAGGAGGAGACACACAGAGACAACTGACCTGAGCTATTGGGAGCTCTCTGACTCAGAAATAATTGCTAAGGAACCTTCATGGAAAGGAACTAAACCCTCCAAAGGTAGACAACTGTCAAACAGTATAGACAGTTTGTGGAGCCTCTTGCAGTATGAGCAGACTATGTTCTTGGTGCATGAACTGACATCTTGGAGCACATTTCCTATAGAGATACACCTAACACAACCTTAATACTGAGATAAGGGAACTCTGGTAAGAGATACCAGAGTTCAGCAACCAGAAACAACCAAAGACCTCAATTATTGACAGAAATGAGATGTGGATAGTACTGGAATCCCCTAGAGGGGTTGTTTATCATGTTGAAGATTCTTGCAGGGAACTGTAGAGTGTAAACAGCCCCCAAGAAATCCCTGCCAAGTCACAACACCAAATGTTAAAATTTTGTATGTATCTGGCTATGGTACAAATACAATTACCCAGGTATCTGGTGGAAGATTTTTATTAACACATGGGAGGTGCATCAGAAGGCAGTGGTGTGTAGCAGGAGACACTGAGAAGCTGTTTCTGTGAAGAAGGAATTTATTTTTATAATAGAGGGATGTGGCTATGATTAACAGGAACAAAGAAGTAAAGGGAAAAGAGGGGAGAAGGAAGATAGATAGATAGATAGATAGATAGATAGATAGATAGATAGATAGAGCATTACCAAGAGAAAGCAAAGAGATTCAGAGTCAGGAATCCTTTAAATGGGGCTTGACATCAGAACTCAGAGGAGGATGTGGCTTTAGAGACTAACACTTATTATCACAAAGATGTTAGATCACATACAGAGTTGGGTAATAAACTGCTACTAAATTTAGTAGCTGAAGAAGGCCCATGATAATTTACCTCTGAAGTTGCAAAATTACAGGCTTTGGGGGTCACAGCTTCTTTCCATATTATTCCCCTAAACAAAATCATAAACAAAGACAATGCAAAAACTAGAAAGATTTGTTTGGAGAGACTAGATGCCAGTCAAAATATCATATTTCATCTTCTGAATCTTCTTGCTGTTCAGGATTTTTCAGGAGCTGAGTTTCTGAAATGCAGAGCTTGCTAAGTCTCCACTTAACCAACCTGAGAAAAAAAGAAAATTATGTCTGGTTAGATGAAATCTAAAATTAAACCTTAAGACAATGTAAATCTACAGAAAAAAAACTTCTAGATTATTTGTATAACTGGGGATACAACCCTAAAAGGATTTCTATTTTGCTTTGAGCTATTAAAACTTACATAGATTAAGGTATGAGTAAACAGATAAAATGTAAGCTTTCAAAATTATCACATTAGAACATAACTTTGATTATTTCCAAAATAAAGCGGAGACTCTCTAATCTGTGGCAAGCTCAGATGAATCTGACATCTGTAGAGTTTCCACAATAAGACTACAGCAACCTGTATATTACAAGAAGATGGCTTTTTCTCCAAAGAATGTACATGGAGCCACTGCCTTCCATATAGCTGATAGTCCAAGTTAGCTTAAACTCCACATCAAGTCTGGGCTAGATTTCAGCTCTTCCTTGTAACTTCAAAAAAGTGCTTTTGTAAGCAGAGCTCTGGCTGTTTCAACTACTGGTAACACCTATACACATAATAAATTAAGAATTTTAGGCTTAAGAAAGTGGCAAGCTCCTTTCCTGTAGATGGCCATCCCTCTAATTCATTTGCACATGAACCAATAATTAGCCTCAGGTGATCTAAAAATGAAGAAGAAAAAGAAGAAAAGGAGGAGATGGAACTGGAAGAGAAATGTGTCTAAAGAGGTTTTTGGAAGAATAGTTGACGTGGGGTGTCTTTCTGTATGCTATGAATATCACTGGTTAAAAGGGGACTCTTTTGGCCTATGGCAGGACATCTTAGAAGCAGGTAGAAAATTCAAGCATAGATACAGGGCAAGGAGGGTGGAGTCAAGAGAGATGTAATCCAGTCACTCAAGAAGCAAGATGTAAAAAAATAGGTACGCCATAGGCCATGTGGCAAGATAGATTAATAGAAATGGGTTGAGTGAAGGTGTGAAAGCTACCTAGCAATCTGCCTGAGCCATAGGCCAAGCAGCATGTAATTAATATAACCATCTGTGTCATTTAGGGGGCTAAGTAGCAGTGGACAAGTCCAGGTCATGGGGCTAGGCTGGGCCAGAAACTTCACGTTATAAATAGTGGTGTAAAAATGGGAATGGCTGTGATCAAAATGCATTATATACACATACTTAATTCTCAAGGACTAAATCTGTATTAAAAGCATACAGAAGTACCCTCCAACCTATGCCTGTTGTAGTACTTTGACACAAACTCAGATAGTAATTACAGTTACTCTAGGAGGTCTGAAGGTTCTTAATGGCCAAAGCTGAGCAAGCTCTCTACTTCTGTCATGGGAGAGGTATTTTTGTGAGCCATACACAGTTTTTTCCTATATATGATTACCACAAAGGCATTGTATACTATGGCCACATAAGTAGAACATAATTTTCATAAATTATGATATATGTGCAAACTTGGTAAATTAAATTGCCAAACTCATTCTCATTTTATGAGAAACTTCTCCAGCCACCTACATTTTGATTTTTATATTCTGCCTTCCATCTGCTGGTGAAGTTTTGGCCCCAAACGGATTCCTACAGGGAAAGAGGCCTCATTGGATTAATGTACTTTTCACTTAAACATTTGAGATGAAAGACTTCCTAGTTTTTCTCCCTCTCCATGAACAAAACTTGGTGGACCTTTTTCTATTAGAGAGGGAACTGTTCTGGGGGACTTTCAAATCTCCTACTGGGGAGGTGCAGGTGAATGTGCTGCGGGACGATGCATGTGTCAGAGACACGTGACAGACAGCTATTTCAAGTTAAATTATCATTTTCTGTTTTGCTGGCAATTTCTGTGTTTCCGATAATTTCTTTCTATGCTGCTTTGTTTTGTGAGACAGCAATAGAAGAAATTAATTCAAGAAAAGGATTTGAACTTTAATATATTAACTCAGCTGAGTCTTGGTGATCATATCTGATGAATGAAAGTCATTAACTCACCAGGTAAGAAGAGCATAAGTAATTCCAATGATGGCATAGGTCAGTGCATAATGCAAACAAAAGTATATGGTGAAAAACATAACATTGCTATAGTCAGACAGGTCCCATGCGTGGTCTCTTTTTGAGGGATACAGGATAAAAGCAACCTGTGTTTAAAAAAAAAATGGCACATAAAATAACCAGACACATTATCAAAAACATTTATTCCAAGTTCTTGATAACTTGATGATTGCCAGTGTCAGAGATAGCACACATAAATCATATTTTTCTCTCTGTTTTAATAACATAGACAATATTTACCTAGTTGTCTATCTAAACTATCTCAAAAGAGTGTTAACCCCTAAATGTACCATTCTTATTAGTCGTCTCACTAGTACCAGTTCCAACGCTGAGGAAATATCTCCTAAGAAGAAGCAGAAGGAATATAAGAGTCTGAGAACATGGAGGAATGTTGTTAAATGCTGTCTTCTGAATGTAGCATGACTGTTCCTCTCATGAACTCATAAAAGATGTGGTTATTTGTCCAAAAACAAAATCAGGTCAACCAAAATGCTGATGCAGATAAGAGAAGTGCTTTCCAGGCCCTAACATTTACTGAGGAGTTATCAAGAGCTGATGACTACTGGAGAAAAATCATTTTCTTTAGAGGGTGTGGCCATCAGTAGATTCCTTGTGTTGCAGTGCATGATCCCATACCTGTGCACATATGGGAAGGACTAATTTGGCTCAGGAAGTTTCCAGAAAAGAGAAGATGTGAGGCTGAAAGAGTGAAGGGCTGGGGAGGGATTCAAGGACTAAGAGAGATAAAATGGGATAGTGACATGAATAGATGATGAAGTATATAATCATAACCCATTATAGACATAAATGCAATTTTAATGAAGGAAGAACATTGTTGTTAATTTGCAAATGATCAGTAAGCAAACGGAAGATGAACAAGACCATTGGAGAAAGGGTGATCCAAACAGCAATGGGAAATCACTTGCTACTCACTAGAAGAGCAATCATAATAGTAAAGAAAAAATGGCAAATGTTGGTGAGAATGCAGAGGAACTGGAATCCTTAAACGTGTAAAATGAAACTGTTTTGATGAAAAAGATTGACAGTTTCTTGGAAAGCAAAATTTCAAATTGCCATATGACCTAGCATTCTACTACTAGGAATTTCTCCAAGTATTCAAAAAAAAAAAAACAATGTGTGCATAAATGTTTATAGCAGTGTTATGACTATCCAGAGATGAAAAAGAAATGAAATATTAACATATGTGATAACATGGATAAAACTTGAAGATATTATGTTGGGTAAAAATGAGCAGAAAATAGGTCATGAATTATCTTACTTCCTTTTATATAAAATATTCATAATAGGTGAAGTTAGCAAACAACTAGATGGCAGAGTCTGGGAGCAGAGACAAAGGAGAAGAACTGCTTGTTGGGTGCAGGGTTTTCTTTGTTGGGATGAGAATGTTTGGGAGATCATTTGACATAGTAATGCAGAACATTATAAATAAAACAAATGCTAAATTTTATCATTTAATGTTGTTTATCCAACAAATGATATGACTGAATTATTTCTGGCCTCTAGAGTAAAATGAAATACAGAAATTTGGGTAATATCATGGATAATTACACAAATGACATGGTAAGTTGGCCATCTATCTATTGCAGTGCCTACAAGTTCCTTCCAATGGTCTTTTCAGACCATTATCACTTTTCATTATCACTTTTAATCCATTATCTTCATTTTCCAAATAATGAAATTTTATAGAAAAATTATTCACTTAGTCTATATTGAGTAAAGCCTTAATTTTATTTCTTTCTTAAATTTCAAATTGTCTGAGTAAATCAGTAGAATCTAAGGGTTTTTTTGGTTTTTTGTTTTTTGGGTTTTTTTTTTTTTGTTTTGTTTTTGCTTTAATCAGTCTCTACCATGTATAGATTCCCTCTGGCTAGAATAAGTACTACCACTTTTATTATGTCATATGTAGGATCATGTGATAGATTCCATGTGCTAGGCAGTTTATACTCATTTAGTGAGCTCTTTGCAATATTAGTCTTAAAAATAACTTCAATAAGAAAGTTTCATTTTCCCTCTTAATATAAAGGAGAGACTGGAATTCAGAAACTTCAATAATATTGTCAGTGATCAAAAACTTGTGACTGAGCCTGACAGTACTCCTCAGTAGAAGTGCCTGCCTTCTGTCTCTGCTGTGCACTCCCCATCTGCATTCGTTATCTCCACACTGATCAATATGGAAGCGTAATGGACCAAACAGCCAGGCCATTCTGAGTCATCTCAGCATTTTGAACAGTCACAGCTAAGAAGAAAGTTGGTCCCATAAAGACATGTTACTATTGTGTATCAAATAAAGATTGTCTAGAGATCAGAGGACAGAGACAGCCACAGAGTTAGCCATAGAGGTCAGGCAGTGGTAGCACATATAAACATATAAACATCCATCTGAATCTCTGTGAGTTCAAGGTCACACTGAAATATACAAGATAATACAGTCTAAAAGAGAAACAGAGTAGGGCAGTGGTGGTACACGCCTTTAATTCCAGCACTTGGGATAGCACACCCTTAATCCCAACTAGGAACTGGGAAGATTGAGACAAGAAGTGATGTGGCTGAGCAAAGAAAGGAACATAAGATTGGAGGAGACAGGAGTTCAGCCCTGCACTTCCTTTCCTCCTTCCCCATTAGGCTGAGGAATTCAGTGTGAGGATCTATGGAGACGGGATCTTCCCCTTTGGGCCTTTTGGTAAGAAATTTCTCTAGTGGCTTGCTCCTCTGCTTCTCTGATCTTTAAGTGTCTACCCCAATATCTGGCTCCAGGTTATTATTACAAGACCAATTAGGATTTGTGCAACATACTAAGTTACCCCTAAAACACATATTTCCTACTATTTTGACCATGATACTGCCTCGTACACTGAGATGACAATGCTTTCTTTTAACTCATATGAAATGCAAATACTTGAAATAGCCTCATTAATCCAAATACCTGCTTTACAATGGCTAAAAGTCCCGAGAATGCTCTGTTTAAGCAGCATGCTACTTCCATCCCAGATACCCTTTAAATCTTTTATCAAAGTACAATTTATCAGACATTATAAAATATAACATCATTGGTTAGAATTCTGCTTTCAGCATACTATTGAGGTTAGATAGTTGACATCAACCTAGGATGCTGAAGGTTGAGAGCAAACAAATCCAGACTTAGATCCTCATTCAGGTTTTTTGATTGTTGACTGGAAGCTTGTGAAATGTAATATAGGCCCTGGAGTAGTGGTTTTCAACTTGCGTGTCATGACCCTTTTGGGGTCAAAAGACCTTTCACAGGGGTCACCTAGGACCATCCTGTATATCATATATTTACATTATCATTAATAACAGTAGCAAAATTATAGTTATGAAATAGCAACAAAAATAATTTTATGGTTGGGGAATCATCACAACATGGGGAACTGTATTAAAGGGTCATAGCATTAGGAGGGTTAGGAACCACTAACCCAGAGCCAGTAAGTGATCTGAGGTAAATATAAGAGGCTGCTTAACTTTTCCATTAATCTGCTGGCCAAAGACTCAGTCTGGTACAGATTTCATTCAAAACAGAAAGATGTATGAGGCTTCTTTCATCTTCAGTATTGAACAGTTTTTCAGACCCCACATATATCAATGGAATTGTCAAAGGGATAGGGTGAAGACACTGGTTTTGGTGAGGGTGCATATGTGCTGTTTCTATCATGTGTCAAGTGTATTCATGTCTTGGTCTTTACTCATCAAGGATTCCTGCTTGAATTCCCATAATATCCTGTATCTGGTGGCATTGTCTCCACTTACATGGATGCTTGCCCATTAAGCTATGTTTATATGGAAATAATTAGCAGAGAATTGACTGTCCCATTATTGTATGAGCCTTGCAAGATAATTTAATCTTCTAGTGTCTTTCTACTAATAATTTAGAGATGATAATACCTGTTATATTACCATAGATAGAATGTAATACAATATTCATAAAAATCCAATAAAAGATGATTATGGCATACACCTATAATCACAACATGAGGGATGATAAGACCTTAAATTACAGGATTCTGAGTCCAAGGCCAGCCTGAGATACCTAAAGGGACACTCTCTCCAAAGAAGATTTTTTTTCAATACAATGGCAAATATATATTTTTTTCTCAATAAATAATAGATTCCTCCCTTGCATACTTTCCATATAGTTTTGGAGCTTACTACTGATTAGGCTATAAGCTGTCTTATTACCAAAAACTGATGATAACTACTATTAACTGAGTTCCTACATAATGGATAACCGGATGTGTGATAACAGACACATTCTCATCTCCTCTACCAGTGTTTCCACTAGAAATCCTGGGGTCACTTAAAGACATTACCTCTTAAAGAACATCAGTTTTCCTATAGCAACATATCATAAGAAAGTCTCTGAACTCCATAAGAAACTACCTCATCAAATAAGAAGAGAAGCCACGGTTAGCAAAAAAATAGAGCGGGAGGCTTCAACTCACCTGCCAGAACCATAATCCCTGTAGCATAGTGAAGCTTGACCTCAGAAGCTCAAGAACTACATTGTTCTTTGTGAGGAATTCTATAAAAGCAACCAAACCTGCCAAAAATGCAGCGAAGCTCAACAATTGATGCGCAAAGGTGTCCACCAATGACCGGCCATGTGTGTGATTGTGGAAAATAAAAGCTAATAGGGGAGAAAAAAAAGTTTTACTTTTTAAAAATAAAAACCAAAGACAACCAACTCATCACTCTTCTCTCCCACCTTATTTCTCTCTCTAGCCACAGAATTTTATAGACTTGTACAACTGATCAAAAGATGAGATCCCCACTGAGTCTCACAGCAGTGCAGCTCTTTACAGTTATCACTACCTATTTAGAATGGAATCATTGAGATTCAACCTTCCCCTTTTTTTCCAAACCTTTATTTTCTCCTGTCACATGAAAATTTCAGCTAACTATTTGGTGGTATTACTATGCAGGGTGATGAACAATAAACATGACATGGCAGGACCTACAACTTGCAGGAATATGCTGATGCATAAGCTGAAGCCAAAGCCTTGCCTTAAGGAATTCAGTGCCCTAAAAGAAGTAATCACACCTATAATTCACATCTTGAAAAGTGTGGCAGTGTTATCTTCAAATAGCATCTAACTACAATGTCTTATTATATAACGATATTTCAGTTTCACCTCAATAATTTCATTGAGCTAAATGAAACTAATGTGCATTAAAGATGTTAGAACCAGGCTAATAATGGTTGAAATTGTTGCAATTCTCTCTCTCACTTTCTTCACATGGAATTAAAGGAAGAACTGCCTTCTAACCACTTGTAGCTTTCAGAGCTTCATAATTTACCTTTTTCATGTGTATAATAAATAAAGAAAAATCATTAAAGACCCTTTCCTTACCCACCTCAGTAATCTTGAAAACAAATGAACAAAACATATTATTTAATTGTTATTAATTTCTCAAAATTAGGATTTCTAGTTCTAATGTCATTAAATTTGCAGATGCAATTTCATACACACTGGCAACATTTTTTTGTATCCATAATTTAAAAGCTAGTTGTCAGGAGGCATAAGCTATTCTGCTAACAGCTAGCTATCCCAGTTGAGGATTCATGCTTACATTACTCAGGGTTTAATTTTCATTGTTAAATGTATAAAGAGGATAATTGCTAAGAAAACAAAGAAGGAAAATGTGAAACATGAATAAACAACATTAAATAGTATCTTCCCGATCTCACAGAATGAGTAAGTATATAAGAAATGGGGCTCAGAACTAAAAAAGAAATTCTCAACAGATGAATTACAAATGGCTGAAAGGCAATTAAAAAATTGCTCAACATCTTTAGCTATCAGAGAAATGCAAATCGAAACATCTTTGTGATACCACCTTACACCTGTCAAAATGGCTAAGATCAAAAACACAGATGACAGCCTATGCTGGAGAAGATGTGGAGTAAAAGGAACACTCCTCCATTGTTGGTGAGAGTGTAAACCTGTACAGCCAACTCTGGAATGCAGTATGGGGTTTCTCAAAAAACTGGGAATCAATCTCCCCAAGGGCCCAGCAATGCCACTATTGGGCATATATCCAAAGGATGCACATTTGCACTACAAAGATGTTAGCTCAACTATGTTCATAGCAGCATTATAGCAAGAACCTAGATGCCCCTCAACCAAAGAATGGATTAACAAACTGTGGTACATCTACACACACAATGGAGTACTACTCAACAGTAAGAAAAAAATACATCTTAAAATTTGCAGGCAAATGGACTGATTTGGAGAATAGCCTACTGAGCAAGGTATCACAGCCCAGAAAGATAAGCACAGGATGTACTCATTCATTAGTGTGCTTAGAAGAAAAAGCAAAGAACACCCAAGCTATAACCCACAACCCCTGAACAGCTTGGGATCAGAAGGAACTTAAGAGAGAAATCCAGGGATTCCCCTAGGAAGAGAAAATAGAGAAAATTCTCTAGCTAATTGGGAGCATAAAGGGTTGCAACCAAGAAGATATGGAGATCTTAATAGAGAAAGCCAATGTGGGGTTGGGAAAGACTGGGTGTTAAGGAAACCTCCAAGAGCTTTCAGGATGTCCCTGGCTAGGTCTCCAACCAATAGTGAAGGTGGTGCCTATACAGGACTTCCCCTATAATCAAATGAATAGGAACCCCAAGTGCCACCACAGAACTTATATCCAACAATGAATAGAGGTAGGGGCAGAGATACATGGCTGAGCACTGGAATAAACTCCTGGTCCAGCTGAGAGCAGGGGAGGAGAGCCTATATAAGCAAGAGCATAGGAAATGAGGAAATAGGATATGAGGAAAACTCTCACAATGATGGCTGGCTGGAGCTCTGGGGAGCTCACTGAACTAAGAACAGCCACTGGGGAACCATCAAGAAAAGAAACTAAGCCCTCCAAGGATAGACAACTGCCCACTGACATGGGCAGTAAGTGGAGCCTCTAGAAGAGGGATCAAACTGTATTTCTATGTGTGGACTAGCACTTTGGAACCCATTCTCTCCAGAGGAACACCTAACCCAGTCTTGACATTAGGATGAGGAAATTGGACTTGTCTGGAATGGATGCTGAGCTGATCCACCTTGGGACTTCTTGTCCTTTGCAGGGAGGAGAGAGGGAGTAGGAATGAGGAAGGCTAAAGGCCTACCTGGAGGGATTGAGAGGGGGAAGAGAGAGAGTGTAAGGGGATATATGGATTAAAAAAGAACTTTATAAATTAAAAAATATTTTAAAAAGATTAATCCGTGGCATCCTACAGAGAATAGCCAGATGTCTCAATATGGCCCAGATACCTCACCCTGACAATCAGGACTATACTAAGCAAAATGTTTTATTATACAGGGCTACCCAGATGCCTACTATTAGAGACAAGTACAGAAAGGAAAAGAAGAGAAAATTCTATTTCCCCATACTTACCAACCACAAAAAAGGCATTTGATACCATCAACTTGACCAAGGAGACCGGAAGTGAAGAAATGGTGAAACATAAGACCTTGGTCCCACCTACCATCGCAAAGAAGATATACATGACAAAATGGTGCCAATGTAGGATTTTTACCATCTGGGATTGTTTTTCTGAAGATTGATGTGAGTGAAAAAGCGCCTTGTATAGACCAATTATTCCTACAGAAAAATCATACCACAGTTTTAGCAACACTCTACATGATTTTGCCTAGCACGCACATGCAGGAATATATGACCACTGCTCCTTTCAATCTACTCTGTTCTCTTATTGCTTCCTCTTTGGGTGGTTCCTGAACAGTTTTGTAGTGACACTCCAGACTTTCTTAGAGATTCAATCATATTTGAGATAACCAATTATAGTCACAACCAATGCTGATGATTTTGGATCAAGTGTCTATTTCAATGTGATGTCCATGGCTTATGAGACGGTCCTATAGAGGTTGACTATTCATTTCCTATCTACAAGACTTTTGGATAGCCACTAGAAAAAGATTGGCCTTGGTTCCTGGATTCAAAACAAAAATTCTTTTTTTTATCTGACAATTATTTCTTTTTTATTTTATTTTATTATTATGAACAAAGAAGTCACACTTTCTATTCTTGTAGATCCTTATTCAAGGTCCCTTCCCCCTCCCAGCACATCAGATCATTCTCTCTTATCCACAATTTCCTCCCTGGACTGGCGGCTGACAGTCCCAAGGTACCACTGCCCAGTATTGCTTAGTTCAGTCTCCACTCCTGGCAGACCCAGTTTTCTCCCCCCAACCTCAAGACTGAGTCAGGTGTTCCTCTAGGGGGAGTGGGATGCAAGGAGCCAGTCTCAGGTGTTTCTGATCCCAAGCTGTTCAGTGGTTGTGGTTTGCAGCTTGGGAATGCTTGCTTTTTCTTGTTTGTTTGTTTGTTTGTTTAGAATCCACTAATGATTGAGTACATCCCCTGCTTATCTTTCTGAGTTTGTGATACCTCACTCAGGAGGATATTCTCCAAATCCATCCATTTGCCTGCAAATTTTAGGATAACATTTTTTCTTTTTTTTTTATTTTGTATTTATCAAGAAAAACAATAAATTGAATTTAAAATGCTGATAAGTTAACAATAACTATAAAGAAGATAAAAATCATAAGCATGGCTTATCAAGGGTGATAATGCAAATAATTTGCTACACATAAAATTACTTTGTGTTCAGCTTTCCCTCTGGATTTTTTTTTTTTTATCCCTGTATATCCCCATTCAAGGTCCCTTCCCCCTCCAGCCACATCAGGTCATTTTTTCTTCTCCACAACTCCCCATCCCCTCCCTGGGCATGCAGCAGATAGTTCCATGGTCCCACTGATCCAATAATGCTTAGTTCAATCTCCACTCCTGGCAGATCCAGTTTTGTCCCCCCTCCCTCAAGAGTGGGTCAGGTGTTCCTCTAGGGGGAGTGGGATCCAAAGGGTCAGTCCAGGGTGTTTCTGATAAGCTGTTTAGTGATTGTGGTTTGCAGCTTGGGCATGCTTGGCTTTTTTCTTGTTAGTTTGTTTAGAGACCACTAATAAGTGAGTACATCCCCTGCTTATCTTTCTGAGTTTGTGATATCTCGCTCAGGAGGTTATTCTCCAAATCCATCCATTTGCCTGTAAATTTTAGGATATCATTTTTTTGTTACTGCTGAGTAGTATTCCATTGTGTAGATGTACCACAGTTTGTTAATCCATTCTTCAGTTAAGGGACATCTAGGTTGTTTCCAGGTTCTTGCTATTACAAATAACGCTGCTATGAACATAGTTGAGCTAATGCCTTTGAAGTGTGACTGTGCATCTTTAGGGTATACACCCAGAAGTGGTATTGCTGGGTCCTTGGGGAGATTGATTCTCAGTTTTCTGGGAAATCACCGTGCTGCATTCCAAAGTGGCTGAACAAGTTTACACTCCCACCAACAATGGAGGAGTGTTCCCCTTGCTCTGCATCCTCTCCAACACAGGCTGTCATCTGTGTCTTTTATCGTAGCCAATCTAACAGGTGTCAGGTGGTATCTCAAAGTTGTTTTGATTTGCATTTCTCTGATGGCTAAAGATGATGAGCACTTTTTCAGGTGCCTTTCAGCCATTTGTAATTCTTCTGCTGAGAATTCCCTTTTTAGATCTGAACCCCATTTTTTGACTGGGTTATTCAAGGTTTTGGGCTCTAGATATTGAGTTCTTTATATATCTTAGAGGTCAGTCCTCTATCACTTGTAGGGTTGGTGAAGATCTTTTCCCATTCTCTAGGCTGTCGTTTTGTCCTATTGACAGTGTCCTTAGCTTTAAGGAAGCTTCTTAGCTTCAGGAGATCCCACTTATTGATTGTTGATCTTAGTGTCTGTGCCACGGGTGTTATACTTAGGAAGTGGTCACCTGTGCCAACTTGTAGAAGTGTATTTCCCACTTTCTTTTCTATCAAGTTCAAAGAGGCTGGGTTTATGCTGAGGTCTTTGATCCACTTGGATTTGAGTTTTGTGCAGGGTGACAGGCTTGGATCTATTTGCATTTTTCTACACACTAAGCTATGCCAACACCATTTGTTCTTTTTTCCATTGAATATTTTGGGCCTCTTTGTTGAAGACCAGGTGTTCATAGGTTTTTGGGTTAATGTCTGGATCCTCAGTTCTGTTTCATTGATCCACAAGTCTGTTTTTATGCCAGTACCAGGCTGTTTTTATTGCTGTAGCTCCATAGTATAACTTGAAGTCAGGGATGGTGATGCCTCCTGAGGTTCTTTTCTTGAGTAAAATTGTTTTGGCAATCCTGGCTTTCCTGCTATTACAAATAAAATTGAGCATTGTTCTTTCTTTTTTTTTGTATGTAATTTCATGTTTATTACTGTTCTTTTAAAGAATAGATCAAAATGTATTATCTGGTGTTTCAGCTCTGGGGCAAAATATCTATTACTTATATGGTTTTTTTTTTCCTGTTAAGTGTTTACTTCTATTTTTAGTTTTGTTAACTTGCATATGTATTTATTTTGAGGCAGGTCTTATGTAGCCCAGACTGACCCCAACCTTCCTAGTGCTCAGGTTTTACTTATGTACAGCCTTTTTTATTTGGAAATGGCTAATTCGAAAATCTTATCTATTTGATTATCTTGTATCATCAGGAAACCCCACAACTCTTTTTCACCATTTTCCTCCAGTGTTGGACCTGCCCCCTAATCTTCAAACAACCGTGAGTCTGACTCTGCCAATTCCTACTAGAAAAAAAAAAAAAAAAAAAAAAAAAAAAAAAAAAAAAAAAAAAAAAAAAAAAAAAAAAAAAAAAAAAAAAAAAAAAAAAAAAAAAAAAAAAAAAAAAAAAAAAAAAAAAAAAAAAAAAAAAAAAAA
>PVIH01025417.1:0-20708 GCA_004025045.1 Sigmodon hispidus
AGGGGGAAGAGACCTTGAATAAGGATATATAGGGAAAGCTGAACACAAAGAAAATATATGTGTAGCAATCTTATTTGTATTTCTACCCTTGATAAGCCATGCTTATGATTCTTATCCTCTGTATAGTTATTGTTAACTCTTCTGCATTTTAAATTCTTTTTACTTTTTTTTGATAAATACAAAATAAAGAAGAAAAAAATTAAAAAATAAAAACATTTAATGACAAAAAAAATTAAAATAAAAAGATATGTTACCTTGGAGAAGATGTTTATTTTTTGTTTCTACAGAAAATGAGAGGATATGGGTTTATTCTTGGATAAAGAAAATAAGAATTGATCAAGGAAGACCCCCTGAAAAGTCTACAATGAAAATGGATGGCCCAGATGATCCAGCATTTCAGAGCACCTTCATTGTAGCTTCCTTTGAGCTCTGCATCCAAAACAGCTTGAAGGAGACTGGCTGAGATGACCGAATCTCACAGACTACTCCACTAAGAACTTGTTCATAATTCTAAATTTTTCTTTCAGTCCCCATAAGATTACTATTTTCCCCAATCACCAGAAAGTAGTCTAGGGAACTATGCCCTCATTCCCAATACATCGATTACGAATGTTTGTCTTTGTTTACACTGGTGGTTATAAGTTGTTATAAATAATATAGAAAAAATACAAAAAAAATTAGATTTGGTATTCTTGTTCTAAAAAGAAAAAATGGGGAAATGTTGTGGAACTATACACTTGTATATTGTAGATATTTGTCCCTCCTAGTGTCTGAATAAAACACTGATTGGTCAGAAGGCAGGCAAGAAGTATGGTCAGGGCTACCAGACTAAGAAAACTCTGGGAAGAGAATAAACAGCAGAAATGCTAGCAGATGCAAAGGAGAGAAGACCAAGGTTCTGCTTTTAGAAACGATAGCAAGCCACATGGCTAAGCAAGATAAGAATAATGGGTTAAGTTATAATACAAGAGCTAGCTAGCAACATACCTAAGACATGGGCTAAGCAGCATGTAATTAATATAAGCCTCTGTGTGATTGTTTGGGGCTAAGCAGCAGCAGAACTGTGAGTGGGTCTGAACCTTGGGACTAGGCTGGAAATTCCAGGACAGAAACTTTATACTACAAACAATTATGGTGGATTTTAGCAAATATCACAAGTGTTATCAAAACCACTATAAAAAGAGAACAAGTTAATTGTAGTGGCACACACCTGTGATGCCAGTGCTCAGGAAGCTGATACAGGAGGACCAATCATTTAAGGCTAAAATGGACTACTCAGGAAGACCATATATATTAAGAAAATTTCATAGACTACTACAGTCATCAATGAGTTTCCCTCAATTTCTACTATAGTTATAACCTATTTTCAGCCAGATGTAATCAAAATCCATCATCAAACTCAATTATGTAAATATACTATACATTTCTTATGCATGATACATTTTTTAAACTTTATTTATTTATTTATTTATTTATTTATTTATTTATTTATTTGTCTTGGTGTTTGCCTGGAACTGGAACTACAGACAGTTGTTAGCTGCCATGTGGGTGCTGGGAATCGAACCCGGGTCCTCTGGAAGAGCAGACGGTGCTCTTAACCACTGAGCCATCTCTCCAGCCCCCTTATGCATGATACATTTTTGAGACAGGGTCACAAACATGAACCATCATGCTTTGCTGAATTATACATTTTGCAGATATTTAAAATGTTATTCATATTCATTTATTCTGAACAATCCTTCAGTGATTGCTTTCAAGAGGTGTTGAGGTTATATGCCTCCATGTAATAATCACTTGTAAGTGGACTGGTAAATTTCATATTAGGTATTTGTGATGGTCAATTTTATATGCAAATTTGACTAGATTACAATAGCAGCATTATTCGTAATAACAAGAACCAGGAAGCAATCTAGATACCCCTAA
Organism: Sigmodon hispidus; assembly: GCA_004025045.1. Classification (NCBI taxonomy): domain Eukaryota; kingdom Metazoa; phylum Chordata; class Mammalia; order Rodentia; family Cricetidae; genus Sigmodon; species Sigmodon hispidus. Next base: position 1,924 of record PVIH01025417.1, read on the forward strand.
ACTGAGGAATGGATTAACCAACAGTGGTACATCTACACAGTGGAGTACTACTCAGCAGTAAGAAACAGTGATATTCTATAATTTGCAGGCAAATGGATGGATATGGAGAATATCTTCATGAGTAAGGTTTCACAATCCCAGAAAGATAAGCAGGAGATGTACTCACTCATTAGTGGACTCTAAACAAAAAATCAAAAAGCAAAGCATGTCCAAGCTGCAAACCACAACCACTGAACAGCTTGGGATCTGAAATACCTTGGACCGGCACCTGGGAGCCCACTTCCTCCAGAGGAAGACCTGACCCAGTCTTGATGTTAGAGTGAGGAAAGTGGATCTGCCAGGAATGGATGCTTAACTAAGTCATATTGGGACCTTGGGACCTCCTGCCCTTGTTGGGGAGGAGATAAAGTGATGTGGAGAAGAGAGGGTGACTGGAAAGAGTACAAGGGGAAAGGGAGTTTGAACAAGGATATACACAGATAAAAAAATTATGAATTTATTCATAATAATAAAAAAAGAGAAAAAACAAGTTGACCATATATATTTTTTAACTTTATTTATTTATTATTTATTTATTTATTTGCCTTGGTGTTTGCCTGGAACTGGAACTACAGACAGTTGTTAGCTGCCATGTGGGTGCTGGGAATCGAACCCGGGTCCTCTGGAAGAGCAGACGGTGCTCTTAACCGCTGAGCCATCTCTCCAGCCCCGACCATTTATTTTTAAAACATGGCTTCTAGTTGTTCTTCTGGAGACATCTATAAATTTGAGGAGCATTTGTGTCCAAAATTTTAATAAAGCATTGTCATCAGTGAGATTGAGCTCCATACCATCTGCTGAGGACCCAAGCAGAAAGAAAAGGTAGAGGAAGTGTTAAATTTCTCCTCTCTGCTCTTGACAGGACATTTGTCATCTCCCAGTCTTCATGGGAGCTCTTGGATCTCAGTCCTTTAGAATATTGAAACTAGTTCTCATAAGAAATAATCTCCCCTACTTACTTATAAATATGTCTTCTTTTGTAAAGAATGCTAACATATATGCCCAGAGTTGTACGAAGTAAGAAAAAAAAAGTGATTTCAACTACTTTTCACTCTCACCAGCAATATATAAGATAGTTTTCTCTACAGTCTCTGAAACATTTGGCACTCGCAATCTTTTTAGTAGTGTCTATTTTGATGTTTGTAGAAGCCTATAATTATGGTTTTTAACTCAAGGGCTAATATTGTTGAACACCTTTCTTGGCCCTGTTGAATATTTCCTACAAGCCACCCATATGCCAGTTATTTGGTTGCTGTCTGTAGGTCTTGGAGAAAAAAATCTTTTTGTACAGCCCAGACAAGCCTTAAATGTATTAAGTTCTTGAACTAAACTTTGTTTATGATATATTTTTGTAGTATATTCCTGAATTCTGTTTAATAATATTTTATTACAGATGTTTTTGTGTAATGTTTATGATGAATGTTGGTTTGATATTTATAACTTTTGTGATACTCTTGCCAAATCAAGGTTTAATGTGTAATTTTTGTGAGACAAAAAACAAAACAGCTTCTGTACAGAAAGAAATAAACTAAAATATCAATATTTTCTCTGAAATTTTATATTACACATAAAACATTAATTATGGAGATGTTAAAGACTCATAAATAATAATATAAACTTACAAAGTAAAAAATGTTACAAGATGTTTACATAAAATTTGGTCAATTATGGCAGCTCAGTTTTAGTGAGGGTATTGCTATGCAATGAAGTAGAGCTTCAAACTCAGGCTTTCTGCCTCAGTTTCCTAAATTCAGGAATTACAGATGTGCACTATAGCACCATGTTTCTTTCTCTTCTTTTAGTTATGAATTTTTTAACATACTTTTGTGAAAAAGAATTTATTGGAGTGCTGAAATGTGTTCTTTTGGCAACCATATTATCTTTTGATAATTAAATATTTTTATTAGCTTTTTCTTTTTATTGAAAAAAATAATTTCTCATAACTATATCTTAATTAGAGTTTCCCCCTCCCTCTCTTCCTCCTACTTTCCCCCAACATCCCCTCCCATCTGGATCCATCCTCTTTCTGTCTCTCATTAGAAAAGAACAGGCTTCTAAGACATAACAACGAAACATGACAAAATTAATTATAATAAGATAAAACAAAGACCTTCACATCAAAGTTGAGCAAGGCAAGCCAACAGAAAAAAAGAGCTCAAGATCAGGCACAAGAATCAGAGAATCATTTGTTCGCACACTTGGGAGTCCCATAAAAATACTAAACTGAAAGCTATAATATATATATGAATATATATACATGACCTATAATATATACACTTGGGGCAGAGCTGCATTGGCCCTGCTCTAGCATGCACATTTTCAATTGATATAATAAAATAACATGTGTTTTTAGGCCACAATAATTTTGAGATACATTTCTGATATATTATTTTGAAATACAAATGATGATTCTTGCAAAACAATTTGTATTTGGTTATGTGTTAGTCCATGTACATACATATATATATATATGCACATGACTGTGCATATGTATGTAGAAGTGTGTGAACAGGTGTGCACATGTATGTGGAGTTCAGAAGTAAACAAATTAAATAAAAAAAAGTGAACTTTGTGTTTTTTCTTTTTTGGTGTGTATATATGTGTGTGTGTGTGTGAGAGAGAGAGAGAGAGAGAGAGAGAGAGAGAGAGAGAGAGAGAGAGAGAGATTTGGGTGGTTTGGTTTCATTTTAGTTTTTCGTTTATTTTTCTTTAGAAGAGCAAAAGAACATGAGGTTAAGGGGGGAACTGGAAAAAGTTGGGGGAAGGGAAAGAATATGGTCAAAACATACCATATGGAAAATTTAAGCTAAAAATGAAGTTGATTCTGTCTAAAAAAAACAATAACAGGCTAATTAAATTTCTTAATTCGAGAATGAACTTTATTGTTGGGTAACAAAAGTGGAGTACTTTGAATAGTGCTGAGAGTGATGATCCTATTGATGTTTATGTATTTCTAAAGTTATTTTGTTTTTATTCTTTCTGCAGCTTAAATCTCTCCCCAATATACCCTTCTTCCCTTCAACAAGTCTCTAAAAATGTCATTGTCCCCTTTTGTTGTTACAGTTTCCAGAAGTAGAATTTTCAAGAAGCTTCCTTCTGTGGTCCCAAGAGCATTGTGTATAAAATTTCAGTTTGAGATAAATGTACTTTCATATGCCTGTGTAAGGAATAATCATGAAGAATCCTGCATTCCCTTTACCCATTTTCCTTCTCTGTTAAAGAAGTATTAAAGGTGTTAAAGAAGTAATAGAAGTGTTTAAAAAGTATTGAAAACAGAGTAATTAGAATAAACACTATCAAAGTGCACAACATGTGCTCCATCAAGATGATTGCTCATGTTATACCTTTATATTCACCTTCAATGTTCCTCCCAAGACTCCATTTTTAATCTTTCCTAAACCCTAATCTGTATATGTGTGTCTATATATACATATATATATATGGATGAATAAATACTAAAAGATGTAACGATGTGGCATGTTATTTTGACTGATTTAAACTGATTCTTTGGAATTCTTTATGAAGTTTGTTGTGTATGTCTACAGTTTGTTCTTTACTATTTTATTGTTTTGATATATATACATAATAGCATGAAAATACACTTATTGCAATTTTTAGCATCACAAATAAAGTTTTTATGAATTTTTATGCAGTTGTCTCTATGTAGAAATTAGTTTCTTTATAGGCTATACCCTGGTGTATCATTCCCAATTGCATGACAAATGTCTGATTTATTTTTCTACATGTCGAGTAATTTATTGATTTGGAAAAAACAAAATAAATCGGACATCATTAAGAGCATACTTATTTATTTTTAATTTTTTATTAAAAATTTTTAAACATACCCACCACTGTTCCCCCTCCACCCCCCATTCACTGTCCTCTCCTAATTTTCCCCTCCATCCTATCCTCAGTGAGAATAAGGACTCCGATGGTGAGTCAATACAATCTGCCATATCCAGTTGAAGTTGTATCAAGCCCCTCCTCCCAGTATCAAGGTTGAACAAGATGTTTCTCTGCAGAGAATGCCCTAAAAAAATCCAGTTCATGCACCAGGAATAAATTCTGATCCCACTACCAGAGGCCTCATAAACTGCCCACACCATTCAACTGTCATCCACATTCAGAGGAATAGTTCATTCCCATGTAGGTTCCCCATTTTATAGTCAGTGAGCTCCCAATAGCTCAGGTCAGATGTCTCTGTGGGTTTCCTCATCATGATCTTGATCCCTTTGCTCATATAATCTCTCCTCCCTCTCTTCAGCTGGACTGGAAACTTGCCCCAGTGCTTAGGTATGAATCTCTGCATCTGCTTCCAGCAGCTGCGGGATAAAGGTTCTATAATGATAATTAGGAGGGTCATCAGTTTGATTATAGGAGATGGCAAACCTATGATTTAAAATAACATGACTTTTGCATTTTGAAATTATAATTACCTCATTTTCTTCCTCTATTACTTCCCATTCATTCTCCTTGCTCTCTTAAATTCATGACCTCTTCTTCTTTAGTTGCTTTTATAATACACATACACACATATATATACCACATATACATACTATATTCCTGAAGCTGCAATAGGACATCTCTGGAAGCTGGAGTATCAATAGGACATCTCAGCTCTGGAGGAAAAGGTATACTGACTTGCAAAGTCAAGTTATACTTGTAGATAGGGTGCTGTGGAGGATGTTCTCCCATCAGGACATAGCAATCCTGCTCTTCTCCTAGAGAGAGCTGTTATAGCTGAGCTTTGCTATGCCTGAACTCAAGAAGGCTTCCCAGCAGGGCTGGGCTGCTTCTTCTCTCAGGGCCAAGATATTTTTTCTGCTTCATTTTGCTAAAGGGGAAAGCCCTTCAAAAATATAGCAATTTCCTCTATCTCCTGCAAAAATTATTACTATTTTTCTGCTCAGTTCCCTTAAGGAAATGTCTCAACAAAGGTTTTCTACTGAACCCCAATAAAGCAATGTCTCAGAAAAGTTCTATTCTATACTGGCCAAAGAAGATCTTCACCTAAGACTCTTCTAAGAAAGAAATTTATTTGGGAAGGAGTCTAGGAGTGTGGCTGCCCCTACAGGGTGGGAAAGGACATTCCCCAAATGAGAAAGCAAAGAGGCTTATATAAGATTTCTTAGGTGCTGAGTTTCTCCAGGGAGAAGATTTCCTGCTCAGTGATTAGTATTCTTGCTCAGAGATTCGTTGGTTTTGTTGGTCAGGGGCATATTTGGCTCTGATTTCTGGGCCAATGTGGTGATATGTTGCATATTTCATGAAACCTACAGTATTTGAGAGATTAACACACAGTCAAAACATAGGCAGACAGCTCAGGAAGTTCCTCAGCTTTGAGTACAAGGCCAAACAGCTGGACTTCAATGGCAGACATCTTTAATCCTAGCACAGGGAATGCCTGGGAGTGGTAACCTACACCTATGGCCAGAAATATTCAAGTACAATATATCATACAAGGATTGATATTTATTAGGGGGTTGAGCAAGGACTCACAGATACAAAGCAATTCTAGAAGATTCAGAACTTCTGCACTGGACGTTCAGCTTTCTCCCAGAGAGAGCGGGAACCAAACAAGTCCCACAGGTTGGTGTTCCCAGGTCTCGATTGATCCTGGCCAAAACCCATCAGGGATTGTTGGATCTTCTGAGGTCATTTGTAGAGGTCACTTGAGCTCTTTTGGATAACATCAGCAATCCACTACATCTCCCCCCTTTATCTAACTAAGAAAGTTCTAAACTAAGTATAAGACTAAATACTATAGGGATCATCACAAGATAGTGTCTAGGAAAGGGAAAGGCACTAACATAAGTAAGATAACACTATGACTAACAAACAACAAATACAGGGTGTATCTCAAATGTCTAGAATATAGATAAGCGGTAATGTACAGGGATTACTTCAATGCTGTGTATCTAGAATACTAAGAATCCAATAGTGAATGGTCTTCACTGAGATATGAAATGATAGTAACCTTAACTATTTAGCCTTCAACACCATCAAGACCTGAGAAGGAAAATATATTACCTGAAAGTTGGAAGCACAACAGAGTAACTTCCAAGATTTAGGAGAGGACAATGACAGTCAGGCACCTGGACAGTCACCATGGCTTCTCTGTATAGTTGGAGTATCCACCTTTATGGCTACAGGCCTAGGATGTCTGACAAATCTCTTCAGAAGAAGGGTACTTTGGGGAGAGATTGTCTTATCCTGTCCAGGTAGGCTTCGGAAGTCTCTGTCCTTCATCCTGCCCATCCAGACTGGACAGTATGCATGTTGACAGCAGTCAGGGCAAGGGCAGTCCTTTGGTCATTAGGCCATTATCCGCCAAAGAAGACAAACTCTTTGCAAGATGTCAATGATGCCCAATACCACCTCAGGAAAGGAACAGTGATGCCAGGAGTTGTGGTGTCTCTCATGGCCAAATTTTGGATAACAAAATATTAAATGCCATATTCTCTAGGTGATTGGAGTGATTGGAGATGCCTATCTATCTGATATATTCTAGTGTGTTTCAGGGAAGCCTGAGTAGCATGACTGTTACATTGCAAACCTCAGTGACGATGATCTGAAATTCCAATTAACTGAAAGACTGAAGCTTATGTTGTAAAAATAGGCAATCTATAAATGAGCATATAGTTTCTGAATAATGACTTCAAGTATGATAATCTTATGAACATTAACCAGGGTACAAGTACTATGCAAAGTGATGACAGTATCCTAACTATATATCATTGTACAAAATATCTAAACAGAGTTACACAAAACACCTTATGTATGTGTTATGATTAATATTATGACTAGTATAAATAAATAGAGGTAGAAATTCCATGATGGAAATGACAATAATGTGCTTAATATGCATTAATGGGCAAAATATTTTAAACAGAGGTAAAAACGTATAAAATAGGGCAATTATACATTCAATTTTGTATCAATATACAGATTATCTTAGAAATATAATTTCAGATTTAAATTTGTACCAATATATGGATTACCTTAGACATATAAAATAATTTCAGATTTAAATTTGTATCAATATACAGATTATCTCAATCAAACATATGAAATGATTTTGCATATGTATCAATATACAAGCGTATCAGTGCAAATTATCTTTGGCTCATATTTGTCTAATAATTATTTATAGGTAGATACAATAATTTACCTATGTTTATACTATTGTTTTATTTACAACCCAAATTTATCTTGTAACTACCCTATCAAAATGATAATCATCCATAACTCTCAGAGGACAAAACTTATCAGAGAAGGGGTTTAGTTTTTCATAGGGTTGCTTCCTGCTGGCTTGTGTGTGATGGTATCTCTGTGGGGTCCTGTAAAAACTAAAGCAATGGTTAAGTCCTAAGGAACTGAGAGAGAATATCTATAACCATTCTCAGAGTACTGTGTGGTGGAATGTCAAAAAAGGCTTGACATAAGTGTGTTTGATTTAAAGTTTCTGCTTATATTGAACAAAAAAAACAGTCAAAAACAATTTTTCTGATAACAACATTTCCTGAGTCCGCTCTAGTTGCTGGCAGTGAAAAAAATGCATCGGGCACCACCACCATATTAAAAAGCTGCCAAAAGGGGCAGAGTCAACAATTAAAGTGATACCAACATTGACAAAAGCTCTTTGAGTTAAAAAATGATTAAAAATTCTCAATAAAACAGATTTAGACTCACAAAACCTCTAAACGAGATACAATATATATAAAATATTCATAAGCTTCAGAGAGAGAGAAAAAAAGATTAAAAAGTCCTTTTAAAAAAGTAAAAAATAAAGATTAAAAAAGCCACATAAAGATGGCAGATAAACAAAAAATCTAGATTATGGTTATTGTATTTTCTTTTAATTTTTAAACTTTTAAAGAGCTAACTACAAAAAGACAATTGATTGCTAAGCTAAACAAATACATATACTTTAAAAATATCTTGACTTTAAAATCTGTTTATAAAAATATGTTGCTTGGAAAAAGAGTTTCTGTTTTTGTCTCCACAGAAGATCAAAACCTGTAAATTGGTTCCAGGCAAATGTGGTTTCATTTGCCAAGGCCACCCAAACATTCTCAGCTTCCAAGATGCCAATTGAGATGATCCAGCCGCAAGACCCCATGAGATCAACAACATACTTTGTCAGCAAAAAATAATAAAAGAAAAAAAGTTACATCCAATTTCCCCAAAATATTAATTATTGTTTGTTTTCATTATAAATAGTTAATAGTCACAGTCAATCTTTTACAAAAAGGTAGAAAAAATATGATATAAAAATAATTTAAAAAGATAAATAGATTTGGTTTATTGATATAAACTTAAGGTCAATTTTGTTATGTTATATAGATTTTTCTACTCTTGATTAAGATATGATGCTGATGTAACTCATTTAAAATTGTAATATATAATTTAAAAATGCAGCTTAATTGTCATCTATGATAACCAAACTTATAGTCATGTTAGTTAGGTTTTTATAGATATGCAAAGATATATTTCAATTAAATAGATAGTCTTCAAACACTTCAAAGATATGCAAAATATGACATTTAAAATATTTTAAGAACTTAGACTTTTCTAAACAGTGAGACAAGTCTGCTCCTGGCAGCACCAATATATTTTTAAAAAATGATAGAGATTAAAAAAACTTCATGTGGCAACAGTTAGCCACTGGACAAAAAACTCTTCTAATAGTGACTGCTTGATAATATACTGTATAAACTAGACATACAAGTTCCATAGAAAAGTGACCTCTAAATGTTGACAAAACAAGCCAAGATGGTCCTTCAGTTTCCGGCTTTACAAAACAAAATTGCCAAGCATTCTTCAAGATACAAAAAAAAAAGCAACTAATGGACTGTGTCAGATTTCCTGCATCACTGAAAGGTATGCCAAAGATGTTGGATCATAAAGGCTAAAGACGGTGCCCCAACATTACAAAGAAACATTGAGTGACTGTCCAGGCAGACAGGTGTCATCTCTGTCATTTTCTAGACTTTAGAAGTTGCTTGCACTTCCTGTTTATTTACATAATATTATATCCTTCTATGGTCTTTGATGTGGTTAAAGGTTTAATAATTATAAGTATAGTTCTTTTTAGTTTAAAAGATATATTAGATATAAAACTTTAGACTCACAAAAATAAAATAAATAACAAAATATTTTCTTTAAGTTTGTTAATTACAAATAGACTAGATATTGTGACTATCATTCTTGCTTGAAAACTGTTCTGTTATAATTTTGCTATATAAAAATTAAAACCTTCCTTTTTGATTAGACAAAAAAGAAAAAGTGTGGTGGAGTGTTCTCTATATGTTATAAATAAAAGACTGTTTTGGCCTATGTGGAGCACGGTAGAAGTGGGTGGAGAATCAGAGGTCAGACAGGTAAAAAGAAAATAGAGTTAGCCAATCTCCATCCAATCCCCGAAGAAGCATGTAAGGAATCCAGGTGAGCCACAGGCTGGGACACATGGCAGACACATTAATAGAAATGGGTTGATTTAAGATAAAAGAGCTAACTGATAATGTGCTTGAGACATGGGTCAAACAGTATAAAGTTAATATAAGTGTCTGATCCATTTCTTTAAATTAAAAAAAAAAAAAAAACTGTCGCAGGCCAGATTCCAAACCTCCAGGCACAAACAGCCACAAAAACTTTTTACAACAGTACTGAGTAAGTTCATCTGGAAATCTTGTTAAAGATATGACATGAGGCTATCTTGCAACTGTCCTGAAATATAGACCTATATTTCAAAAATAATCATTGAGTGATGTACAGCAGGTTCTTTCTCTGTCTCTGTCTCTGCATCTCTCTCTCTGTCTTTTTTAAATCTTGACACGGAGGGGGCCCCATCTTCTTCTGGATGTTTTGGAGAATGCTGGTAGGAGAAATTGTTGTTTATAGTGGAGAATCCAAGAAGAATTAATATCAAGTGAAGATTTTAAATCTTCAGGAGAAAATTGTATGCAGATAAGATTCTTAGATGTTTTTAAAAAGGGGAAATACACATGGAAGTAGGATTAAAGATAAGAGTACAACAATATTGGTCTCTATATATTCTATCTTCTGTTCCACACCAGGTAGCTTTTCTGATATGAGACAGAATCTCTCAAGTTTTCTTTACCAGTGTGTTTGGGTTTAGAGTGGGAGAAAGTCACTTACTCCAACTCCAAAGCCATCTTTATTCATAATCAAACCAGGACTACATTTTTTTAAAGAGATATAGATGTAAAACAGTAAGAATTCAAAAATTACCTGATAGCGCATATTGGTACCAATTGTCCTTATATTCTCCTTTCATATGTAATCTCCCTTCAGCTTTAGGTGTTTAAGCATTCAGCATCCTTTTAATGTCTTGAAGATGGTTGTATCTATCCTCCTGTAAAGACAAAAATGAGACCCTTCCCCAGCCATGTTAAGTAAATGTTCCTTACCATGTATCCAATTGTCATATAAGCAAATGAGTCATTACTTCTCCTCAGGAGGGGGTCTCTTTTTCAAATCAGCTCTTTATCAATCTTGTTGGTACCCATATTTTTTCTTCTCTTGTGGAAACAAAAGCAAAACCCCTACCTCACTGAAGCACATATCCCAGCTTCCATTCTGAAGTCAGTACATCCTTGAAATAAATAGATTGGTTCAACACAGAAGTCTTTTCTATTACCCAATGTCTCTCTGCAACCGAAGTTCCTTTCTCATCAGCTTTAAGAAAATTCAAGATCAACAAAGCACTATGTAATCTCTCCCTGGGTTTTTTCATTCCACCTTTCTGTTTATAAAGCATCTCTTTTAAGGTGCAATGAGATCTTTTCACAACTGCATTCAACTTCCTCCCAGAGAGAGCAGGAACCAAACAGGTCCCAGTGGTCGATGTTCCTGAGTCTCAATTGATCCTGGCCACACCCCATCAGGGGTTGGAGCTTCTGAGGTCATTAGGATTCCTCGAAGTCACTAGTGCTTTCTTGGATAACATCAGCATTCCACCACATACACCCTTAATCCCATAACTGCAGAATCTGAAATTCTCTGTTTCTGTGAGTTCAAGGCTAGCTATGAAATAGAGTAGTTTCTGACTTTAATCCTAACCTGGATAGGATACAGCTGACAAGAAGGATATTTAAGGCCACGTAGGAAACCAGCAGAGGTAGAAGCCACCAAGAGAGAGGCTGAGGAAGTTGGAAGATAGCTGGGTGAGAATTGACTGTGGTGTTTCCTCTCTCTGATATTTCAGCCTTTCTGATATTTGGTTCTGAGTCTCTTTCCTTACAATTTGAATTTGTGTAACAGCCAAGCTGTGTTTCTTTCACTGGCTCTTTTTAGTTTTTTTGCTCTAATTTTAGGGCCTGGGCACATTTTTTTTCAGTGGCTTTGGTTCTAGGGCCAAAGTGTGTTTCTTTGGCTCTGGTTTCAGGAGTAGGGTATGTTTCTTAGGTTGTAGACTCAGGGCCCCAATCAAATGCTTCCTTTAAAAATTGCCTTGGTCATGGTGTTTCAGCACAGCAATAGGACAGTAATTAAAGCACTCTTTATCCAATAGAATAATTCTTATTTCTTGAGAGCTTTATGTTTTTAAGCATTAATGAAGCTTGAACTTTGTCAAATGATTTTATTCATTATTTCATATGTTCACTTGACTTAGATTACATTAATTTTCAAATGTTTAACTAGCCTGTTAGCCATGAAGTAAATACTGTTCAGTCATGTCACATAATTTTAAAATATATTAATGCATTCTAGTGCTAAAATATTGTTTAGAGATTTTTGTGTCTATATTCATGAGAGATTTTTGTCAATAGCTTTTTTGCATATATTTGCTTTGTTATTAGAATAATAAAAGCTTTACAAAAGTGCTCATTTCTCTGCTTTTGTTATATATTGTTTAAAATAGATTATTTTTAATAACCATTTACTAAAATCTTCTAGTAAAATCATTAACATACGAAAATATCTTTTTGTTTTTGAAATTTAAATGTTACGATTCTACTTCTCTAATAGACACATGATTATTAAATAATTGATATAAAATTTGGTAAGTTCTGATTATTTATGCATTCCAATTTACTGGCTTGTTTCTTCCTTTCTCCCTTTCTTTTTTCCATTTTATTTCCCTCCCTTCTTCCATACTCCTATCCTCTCTTGCAATCTCTCTCTCTCTCTTTCTTTCTCTTTCCCCCAACCCCCGTGAGATAGAATCATAGCCCATGATGGCTTAGAACTTACTATATAGTAGCCCAGGTTGTTATCTAAATCTTGACAATATTGCCTCTGATACACTAATGCTGGAAACAGGTTTATACTACTATGTCTGGCACTCTTTTTGATGTTATTAATATATTTTGAGGTTCTCATTTTTATCAATTGTTTTAAAAGAACTTTATCACAGTAGTTTTTAATTCCTACATTTTTTTATTTGTAAAAGAAAGTCTTTTTCCCATGTATCCCCTTGTTCTCCCACCCTTCCCTCTCCCTTCCCACTCCCTTCCCCTTCCCTTCCCCTTCTCCTCCTCCTCCTAATCAGCCTTCAGCCTCCCTCCTCTTCATTCCCCCATTGCCTCCCCTAAAAGGACAAGAAGTCCCAATGTGGATCAGCTCAGCATCCACTCAGGCAGGTCTGATTTCCTCATCCTAATATCAAGACAGGGTTAGGTGTTCCTGTGGAGGGAATGGGCTCCAAAGTGCCAGTCCACACACAGAAACACAGTCTGAACCCTCCTCTTGAGGCTCCACATACTGCCTATGTCAGTAGACAGCTGCCTATCCTTGGAGGGCCTAGTTCCTTTTCTTGATGGTTCCCCAGTGGCTGTACTTAATTCAGTGAGCTCCCCAGAGCTCCAGCCACCATCACTGTGGGAATTTTCCTAATAAGCCCTATCCCCTTGCCCATATAATCTCTTCTCCCTTGCTCTCAGCTGGACCAGGAGCTCATTTTATTCATTGTAGGATGTAAGTTCTGTGATGGCACTTTAGGTGGCTATTCATTTGATTACAGGAGAAATTCTGTCTAGGCAACACCTTCTATATTGGTTGGAGACCTAGCCAGGGGCATTCTGTGAGTTCTTGGAGGTTACCCTAGCACCTTTTCCAACCCCCATTGGCTTCCTCTGTTAAGATCTCCATCTCACTTTTTATCCCTCATTGTTGTTCCTCTCACTCAATCATCTCCTTCTCTCACGATTTGTCCCCACACCTTTTTAGTTGTGGCTCCTTATTCTCCCAATTAGCTAGGAATGGATTAACAAACTGTGGTACATCTACACAACAGAGTACTACTTAACAGAAAAAAAGATCTAAAATTTGCAGGCAAATGGATGGATTTGGAGAATATCCTCCTGAGCGAGGTATCACAATCCCAGAAAGATAAGCATGGAATGTACTCTCTCATTAGTGGAGTTTAAACAAAAGCAAGGAACACGGGCTGGAGAGATGGCTCAGCAGTTAGGAGCACTGACTGTTCTTCCGGAGGACCTGAGTGCAATTCCCAGCATCCACATGGCAGCTAACAACTGTCTGTAATTCCAAGATCTGACACCCTTACACAGTTATACATGCAGGCAAAACACCAATTCACATAAAAAATAAATGAATAAATTTTTTTTTAAAAAAAAAAAAAAGCAAGGAACACTCAAGCTGCAAACAACCTTTGAACACCTTGGGATGAGAAGGAACTTAAGAGAGCCATCCAGGGATTCTCTAAGAAGAGAAAATAATTCCTATATTTTAAATCTAAAAATCTCTCCTATACTACACCTCCAGCCCCCCTGTCTCATTGAGTTTGCTTTTTCAGGTTTCATTATCAAACTCTCCACTCTTGTCTTTATTGTCTCTTTATTTCTGCTTACTTTGAGTATATTTTTATGCTAGTTTCACTTTCATTCTTGAGACAAGATATCATTATGTAGTTCAGGCTAGTCTTAATCTTTCTATATAATCCAGTCTGGACTTCGATTCTCCTTGTTTCTGTTCAGCTTTCTCAATGTTATAATTACAGACATGTATCACTATGGCCAGAATCTTTTTCCACCTCATTTTAAATTAGCTCTTTGAGAATTCTGTACAATGTTTTAATTCATATTCATTACCTTCCCATGATCCTCCAGATTCATCTCCCTTCCCTACCTGCTTAACTATATTTCTTCTTCTTCTTTTTTTAACCCATCAAATGCAACTGGTCCTCTCAAACATATTTGGATGTGTGATCTTCCACAGATGTGTGGTCTGTGTACCAAGGGTCACACGTTAAAGAAAACTGACTCTCCCTCTCTCATAGCAGAAGGTATGGTCCAGTTTAAAGATGTATATTCCTAACTGAAAAATCCAGATTAAAACTGTATCTTCATACCTCAAAGATCAAAATTACAAGTAAGTCTTTACACTTAAAATAATTAAATTAAGAATAAATGCCTCATAGTTGTGCCTAGACAGTGTTTTAGTTAATTCCAGATGTAACCAAGTTGACTACCAAAATATCCATCCCAATGTGTTATATGAGGTTTCTGACCCTGTCTGGGCCAAAGGTCTGACCTGGCTGTGGTGGCCTTTCTCCCTAAAAATGACTTAGATGTTTATATTAATTTTATCTTGTTTGGCCTATGTCATAGGCACATTGTTGGCTAACTTTTTTTGAAATTTACATCCTTTATTATTAATGAGAGAAAACTGCATATTATATGAGAACATTTTTAGCAGTGTAGCAGAGAGGCTATACCAGATCTTTGGATTCTGGGCTAGACTGGGTCATCAAGTCAAGAAAATTTTTTTGGATTAGTGACTTGGAAATCTTTGACCACAATCAGCATTGTATATCATGATATAGCAGAATCTGTGTCTTACTCTGAAATTATATAAAGCAACATAAAAGTAACACAAAGACACAAGATTTTTTCTATCTTATTTTCTTTTTTGTTTTAAATGTTAGCTTGAAATGGTCTCACACCTGACACCTGTCAAATTGGCTATGATAAAAGTCACAGATGACAACCTATGCTGGAGAGGTTGAGGAGCAAAGGGAACACTCCTTCATTGTTGGTGGAGTGTAAGCTTGTTCAGCCACTCTGGAATGCAGTATGGCAGTTTCTCAGAAAACTGGGATCACTCTCCTCAAGGATCCAGAAATACCACATCTGGGCATATACCCTAAAGATGTACATTCGCACTCCAAAGACATTAGCTCAACTATGTTCATAGCAACATTATTCATAATAGCAAGAACCTGGAAGCAACCTTGATGCCCCTCAACTGAAGAATGGATTAACAAACAGTAGTACATCTACACAATGGAGTACTACTCAGTAGTAAGAAAAAATGATATCCCAAAATTTGCAGGCAACTGGATGGATTTGGAGAATATCCTCCTGAGCGAGGTATCTCAAACCCAGAAAGATAAGCAGGGGTTGTACTTACTCATTAGTGGACTCTAAAGCAAAAAAGCAAAAAGCAAAGCATGTCCAAGCTGCAAACCACAACCACTGAACAGCTTTGGATCTGAAACATCTTGGATTGGCACCTTGGATCCTACTCCCTCCAGAGGAACACCTGTCCCAGTCTTGATGTTGGGGTGAGGAAACTGGATCTGCCAGGAGTGGATGCTGAACTGAGCAATATTGGGACCTTGGGACCTCCTGCCCATGCTGGAGAGGAGATGGGGAGATGTGGAGAAGAGAGAATGACTGGAGGGGGTAGGAGGGGGAATAGAACTTGAATAAGAATATACATGGATAGAAAATGTGACTTTATTCATAATAAAGAAAAAAGAGACTCTGGAGCAGGCTGAGATAAACTCTGCCTGTCAGGGTCCCCCAGCTGCTGCTGAAGGAATTTGCACGGCTACCCACCTCCAACTGAGTGATCAGATAAGGACTGGGGACCCTGAAGGACAGACTCAGACCCCCCCCAAGAGGTGAGGAGGGGTCAGCAGACCCAAGCGCCTGTATCCCTGCCAGGGAGAGGAGAGTTGAGTTCCTGTCAGTTCCGGTTCTGGTTCTGGTTCCGGGACTGGGTGCTGTCTGCAGAGCATGTCCCAGCTCACTCTGGATCAGGCAGAGATAAACTCTGCATGTCACGGTCCCATCAGCTGCTGCTGAGGGAGTTTGCAGGGCTGCCACCCCGCCTCCAATTGGTCAAACAGAGAAAAATTGAAGACTTGAAATTCAGTCCCCTGCACAGTGCAGAAGTAGTGATTGAGCAGACCTTTTCCTCAGAGGTCACAGGAGACACACAAGCCCGAGCGCCACAACTGACCAGGGGTCACCTAATCGTGAACCACTAAAACCATGGGCAAACGCCAGTGCAAAAACTTACATAAAAATATAAAGAACAACAAGGTAACTCCAGAAGAAAGTGACAATCCAAGACCTGAACTGAGCAATGAAGAGGAAACAGAAGGAAGCAACACCAAAAATTCCTTTTTGATGATCATCGAAGTTCTCAAAGAAGATATGAAAAATAGCCTTAAAGAAATAGGAGAAAATACCCCTGGCCTGACCCTTCGGATCCCACTACACCTATAGGAACACCTGACTCACTCTTGTGGGAGGGGGGACAAAACTGGATATGCCAGGAGTGGAGACTGAACTAAGCTTTCTTGGATCAGTGGGACCATGGGACTGTCGGCAGCCTGCCCAGGGAGGGGATGGGGAGTTGTGGAGAAAGAAAAAATGACCTGATGTGGCAGGAGGGGGAAGGGACCTTGAATGAGGATATAAAGGGATAGGAAAAAAAATCCAGAGAGAAAGCTGAACACAAAGTAATTTTATGTGTAGCAAATTATTTGCATTATCACCCTTGATAAGTCATGCTTATGATTTTTATTTTCTTTACAGTTATTGTTAACTTATCAGCATTTTAAATTCAATTTACTGTTTTTATTGATAAATACAAAATAAAAAAATTAAAATGAAATAAAAATAGTCTTTCTTTAAAAAAAAAAAGAAACAGAAGAAAATACAAACCAAAAATTGGAAGAGATGAACAAATCTATGAAAGAAACATGCCAGGAACTAAAAGCTGAAATAGAAGCAATAAAAAAGGCACAAAATGAGGCAAAGATGAAAATAGAAAATCTGAAGGAAAAAGCTGGAACCACAGATACAAGCATAACAAACAGAGTTCAAGAGATGGAAGATAGAATCTCTGAAGTGGAAGACTCAGTAGCTCAAATAGATATATCAGTCAAAGAAAATAGTAAAACTAAAAAAGCCATAACTCAAAATGTTCTGGAAATCTGGGACACCATGAAAAGACCTAATCTGAGAATAATAGGAATAGAAGAAGGAGAAGAATACCAGCTCAAAGGCACAGATAATGTTTTCAATAAAATCATTGAAGAAAACTTTCCTAACCTGAAGAAGGAAATGCCTATAAAGATACAAGAAGCTTATAGAACACCAAATAGATATGACCCCCCCAAAAAAAGTCAGCGTACCACATTATAATCAAGCCACAAAATATTCAGAACAAAGAAAAAATTTTAAGAGCTGCAAAAGAAAAGGGCCAACTCACATATAAAGGCAGACCCATCAGAATAACGCCTGCCTATTCAATGGAAACGATGAAAGCTAGAAGGGCTTGGTCAGAAGTTATACAGACGCTAAAACAGCATGGCTGCCTGTAGGGAGCTGCATTGTACCTTGCCCTAAAGATGGCGCCAGTTTCCGCCTTCAGCCCTCCTGAGAGCTAGTGCTCTCGGGAGTAAACAACTCCTTTTTTGGCTGTAGGCAAGGATGGTGGCTTGCTTCCATGTCCTAGGACCTATGGGTGATGTCACGTAGCTTACTGGGGTTGGAGGCCCAGAGGGTATTTAGCCACGAGCGGGCTTCCCCCGGGGTCAGAAGTCGGAAGTCAGAAGATTGTAACAAGGTCCTGAATAAAACGGCTGGAGAGAAGAATCCTGAGTCGTGTTCTTCCTTGCTGGCGAGGTTGGGCGCGACAACTGGTGGTCCGTACCGGGGAATTGCTTCGGGGAATCACTCCAATGGATGACGGGATCCAGAACTCTCCACCGTCAGGGGGTATACCGGTAAGTCCCAGGTAATTGGGATCCGCGGTTATAGCGGGCAGAGCTCTGTCTGTAGGGAAAGACAGAGGAGAGGGAGCTTGCTGACGAGCGAGCATAACCTCTCATTGCTGCGGACGCGCAGCAGGAATAGGGAAGCTGAAATTGGGGCTGTTTAGCAGAGCAGGAATAGGGAAAGTGAAATTGAGGCTCTGAGAAAATTCTGAAAGTAAGATCAGGGATATAAAAGGATGAGTAATTCTACCTCACATCCAATTTTTCTAGCTCTACAGGAGCTGTTACAAACCAAAGGTCTAGAAATTAAGGAAAGCACATTAGAGAGATTTTTAAAGGAATGTGACATTGAAGCTCCATGGTTTGCTGTTACAGTCAGTCTAACGGTGTCCTCCTGGGAGAAGTTAGGGCGAGATTTAGACTTTGCCTATGAGCAGGGATTTCTAAAGGCAGGCGTGAGAACCATTTGGAGGGTGATTCGAGATTGTTTGGATGATCAGAGGTGCTGTGAGGCAATTGAAGGGGGTCAGGCTGCTTTAGAACAATTAAGAGAGGAAAGATCTGATGGGACGAGCAGTGAAGAAGTGAGAAGCCTTAGAACTGAAGGATCAGATTCCGGGGGAAACACTTACCCAGATTTAGAGGATCTTCAGCTTTTGGACCTTGAGAGCAGTAGTTCTGAAGAAGACCTATCAAGGTCGGAGGAGTCAGGAAAGGAAAAAGAAACTAAGAAATTGGTTTC
>PVIH01025418.1:0-20708 GCA_004025045.1 Sigmodon hispidus
CAGGGGATGTACTCACTCACTAGTGGTCTCTAAACAAACAAACAAGAAAAAAAGCCAAACATGCCCAAGCGGCAAACCACAACCACGGAACAGCTTGGGATCAGAAACACCCTGGACTGACCCTTTGGATCCCACTCCACCTAGAGGAACACCTGACTCACTCTTGAAGGAGGGGGGAAAGAACTGGATTTGGCCAGAATTGGAGACTGATCTAAGCATTATTGGGTCAGGGGGACCATAGGACTGTCTGCTCCCTGTCCAGGGAGGGGATGGGGAGTTGCAGAGTAAAAAAAGGCCAGATGTGTTGGGAGGGGGAAGAGACCTTGAGTAAGGATATACAGGGATGGAAAAAAAAAACTCAGAGGGAAAGATGAACACAAAGAAAATATAGGTGTAGCAATCTTATTTGTATTTCTTCCCTTGATAAGCCATGCTTATCATTCTTATCCTCTGTATAGTTATTGTTAACTCTTCCACATTTTAAATTCTTTTTACTGTGGTTTTTTTTTTGATAAATACAAAATAAAGAAGGAAAAAAAATTGGTGCTAGGGGCTGTATTAATCTTGTTACCAATCTCAAGAGAGAGATTTTCAAACTTTTTTTTGTCATTGAATGTTTTTGAATATCTTTTGTTGTTTATATTCTCTTTTTGATCAAATATTTTCTTATATGCTGTTTGATATGTTAAAAACTACTATTATATGTTTAATTAAAATATTTTCAGGTTTTTTGAGTTATAATTTAAAAAAAAATAAAATAAATTTCAGTTGTCACAAATAGCGGAGGGTCTTCAGCTGTTGAGACTTGAGTCTGAGGAATTCTCTTATGGAGGAAGAACTTGGTATAACTGAATTTATTTTGAAGGAGCCAGAGTACAGCATTCAAGAACTATCCACAGTGTGTGCAGGTTCCTGGAGGCAGGTGAGTCATGGGGCAGGTTTTTCCCAGTGGTCAGCATTACCTCCGTCGTGGTGGAGTGGTTGGTTCACAGTCCCCTCTGTTTTCATTGAAGACTTTAAAGTTTTTTTGTTAGAAGGGGGTATCTGTTCATTGTGGGTAGGTTTTGTTTTGAACATTTTAAGTGATATATTTAAGGAGTTTGAGCACCAGTTTAAATATATCTGATTTTAGGCTTAATCTTGAAAACATATATGGGTAGGTAAATAAAGTTTATTTCTACAATACATAAACATTTGCCACGACAGAGTATATAGAGTTCTACAGTATTTTTTTTTAAATGAGTTTAAACAATTTCAGGACAGAAAAGGGTTAATAAGTTGGAAAGGTGGCTGATGAAGGAAGGGAGCACAGGGAGGTGTTTGATAACAAGTCCATAGATTATAGGCAGTTTCTGAGTGCAGCTATAACAGTGTAACAGCCAAGACAGGGCTGACATGGGAGCAGGTGGATGGAAATTTGGTGTCAGGACATTAGAAGGGTCAACATTTGGCCAAAAGGAGAGGGCTTCTTGGATCTGTGACAGTGACTTGGAGAGGAAGGAAATTGTCACAGTTGTCCTGAATAAGGCCTAAAAATGCTGTGAGACTTCCAGGAGAAAACTGAGAGACTGGAAGGACACCATATAGGTTCAGAAAAACCTAAAGGAGATGCTGAATTTTAGCACTCAGCTTTTAGGGGGATGTTATAAGGAAAGTGTAACTGTGGCTCAGACATGGGCCTGAAGATTTGTAGATTCTAGTGTTTATATGTATGTGGGGGAGACAATATGAATTTTGGGAGGTTACTGGTTATTAAGGAGTTTGGGGAGGCTGTGTAAGGGAAATTTGTACTCTGCCCTTGAGCACTGATTCCTTCTTACCTGGCTGGACTGGGCCCTTTACAGTAGGTGTGGCTGAAATGGGAGAGGGAATGTCCAAGTAACAGATGGGCAGGGAGAAGTAGGGGGCTGTTGGAGTGTTGTTGGAGCTCAGGTGAGCTGAAAGAAAGAGGCGGTTCAGGACTGGCTACATGGGTAATATAGCAGTTGGCCAAGGGGAGGGTTGTGTGGGCAAAGCATGTTCATGCAGCACTCAGAGGATTAACTAGGACAAGAAATGGTAGAGGCTTACAATGGAGTATAGAAAAGTTCAGAGTAGGACTCCATCCAGCCACCCAAGTAGTATGTAGAAGTACAGATATATGATTTTGGTTTCCACTTATATAAAAAAATATCAAAGAGTTGCACAGCGGAGATTTCAGAGGTGAGGGTCATCCCTCCTTCAGGCCAAGCAGAGACTTCTTCTCTCCAAACCCAGACCCAGAGATGAGGCCCACCTTCAGTGGGTTACAACCTGCAAAACTACAGTTGGCACCACAGCACGACTACCACAATGGAGCAGCCAACGCTCTGAACACACAGCTGATTAAGATCTCCCAGACCAAAAACCAATTCAGAGCTGACCCACAACAAACCTAGAACGAGTTGAGAAAACAATGTGCAGACATCAGTGCAAAAATACATACAACAATACAAAAATCAAGAAGACACCAACAAAAGAAGTAAGTGGTTCTATAGCTTCAAGACCCAAACATAACAATGAAGAGGAAACAAAAGCAAACAACCTTTAAAATAGCATTATGAAGCTAATATAAGCCTTAAAGGATGATATAAAAAAAAAACCTAACCCTAACCCTAACCTGGAAGCACAGAACAAGAATAATCCACAGAATACAGAAGATGGAAGAGAGAATCACTGCACTGGAAGACTCATTAGCTCAACTATGTTCATAGTAGCATTGTTCATAATAGCAAGAACCTGGAAACAACCTAGATGCCCCTCAAATGAAGAATGGATTAACAAACTGTGGTATATCTACACAATGGAGTACTACTCAGCAGTAAGAAAAATGCATTCAATATATCATAAACACCCCAGTGGGTCTGAGGAAAAATCCAGGCAACATGTCACAGAGTTTTTGGATGGTTAGGAACAGGCACCATATTATGGCAGTACAGCAAATATAAGTGAAAGGAAAGCCTGCCAACTATGCAGAACTGTATGAAATGTGCTTACCAAGAGTGTAGGAATGCAGGGATTGTTTTAAGGAAAAACTCATTGATTAGCCACTGTTTGATAGAGAGGGCCAGCACCAAAGATCTGAATGTCTGAAAAGGGTAGAAACAGGGTCCTGCAGGCTGCTCTGAGCTCCATAAGCAAATGATGAATGGTGGTCTATAAAGGCAAAATGAAAAATCCTGTGCAAGAATGAGGTGTTTAATTTTACAAGCTAATTAGGTAAACTAAAGATGGCTGTTCATTGCTGGGCTTCAAGACTGTGATAGCTAGACCTTGTTAGTAGGCCTCAGGAGGAAAGAGTGGCCAATAAGGGAATGGAACTTAAGGGCTACCTGTAGGAATGTAAGTAAAAAGATGTAGCAAGGCAGAAAAAATATAGGAGAAGTTCAAGCCCTGCCAGAGCCATGTTCGCAGTGCTAGGACCAGCTAGAGTCCTTCTATCTGGCCTATCCAGTCTCAGGTCTTTTCTACCTAAGAGACATCAGTTATGGGTTCTGTCTCATAGAGTGGGCTTTAAATCAAATTTGATATTGGGTGCTTACTACCACAAAAATTGTGCTACTAATGTACCAGCATATATTGCAGGCAAACCACCATTGTTAGTTGAAGCATTTGTATCTAGGTTGTGTTTACCTTTCTTCTTTGGTAATGTGCAGAGCACCGTTCATTACCATGAATACTAGTAAGTGGGAATAAAAGCTCTTGAGAGGCACCAACTCAAATTCTCCAAGTTCAATGAGGTGAAAGAGTATAAGTCATCTTCAGCAATAAAACCTTCCCATCAGTGGATGGAAAGCAACAAATAGCCTTGGCAATAGCCTGGGTTGTTTAGAAGTTCCCATTGGGCTCTTTCAACCAATAGTTCAACTAGAAGTAACCAATTCCCAGTTCTGAAAGTTTCATTTGATGATGAATGATGTTCAGTAGGGGCTCCATGTGCCATGTTAATTGACAATTTCACTTAGATCACACATACACACACACACACACACACACACACACACACACACACACACACACACAATGTTTAGGAAACTTCTACTGTGTTAAGTTTCCATACTGCTCCTCAGTTCTTAGTTTTAGCTTTCCTACCCCACATTTCCTGTCTTGCCCCTTTTGTTTCCTTAAAGCACAAATTCTAGTTGGTATTTAATGAAAATCAGGGCCAGAAATTGGGGAAATCTGGGATATCAGAGAGAGGAAACAGATCACAGTCAATTCCTATCTAGCCAACATCTCAGGCAGACCAGGGTAAAAGCTATCTTTAAGAGTCCTCTGTCTGGCTCTAGCTCCTAAGAAATTCCTCAATCTCTGCCTATGCCTGCCTTAAATATCTTCTCTTCCCAGTTGTTTCACTTCTGAGTTCAACTCTGAATCATAATCCTAGAGTTAGGATTAAAGGTGTGAGCTAGTACTGTCTCCAACACCACCCCCCAGGCTTTGAACTCATAGAAATACAGAAGGGTCTCTGTTTCTTGAGTTATGGGATTAAAGGTGGAAGTTACCACTTTGTCATCTCTGTGCAGGGATTAAAGGTGTTACCACTCTCTGATTCTCAGGGCTTGACTGTGAGTGATTCTGTTCTCTGAAATTGCAGACTAATTTTATTAAATATAAAATATATCACCACTCTTCCCCCTTCACATTTGATCTTCCCAATTCAGCACACCCCATCTATCTGTAACTATTTATTCTATGTCTCCTTTTCTAGGGAGATTCATCAATCTCCCCCAGTCCCTTATTCTATATACAACTTCTGTGCTTATATGGATTGCAGCTTTCTTATCCAAGGCCCAACAGCTACAATATACATTAAAAAGTGAATACATATCGTGTTTTTCTTTTTGGACTGAATTACCAAACTCAGGATAAATTAATTTTCCTAGTTTCATCCATATACATGTTAATTTCATGACTTCATTAACTTTTAGGACTGAGTAATATTCCATTGTGTAAATGTAACATATTTTCTTTTCATCTGTTGACAGCCATTTGGGTTGTTATGAATTTCTGGACATTATAAAGAGAGTAGGAATGAATATGGTTGATCACGTGTCTCTGACGTAAAATGAAGCACCTTTGGGTATATGCCTAGGAGTGGTATAACTGGATTGTAAGGTAGATTGTTTCCCAGCTTCCTGAGGAACTGTCACACTAATTTCCATAGTATTTGTACAAGTTTTCACTCTTACCAGCAATAGATAAGTGTTCCCCTTACTTCACATCATCAACTATGATTTATTTCATTGATCTTGGTCATTCTGACTTGTGTAAGAAGAAATCTCAAAGTATTCTGGAGATGTTAAGGAATATAAGGGACATTTCTCAACATAATAAAGGCAATTAATTACAAGCTCATAGCCTATATCAACTTAAATGGAGAAAGGGGCATTTTCATTAAAACCAAGAACATTCACTCTCTCTATATATATGACCAATATAATACTTGAAGTCTTAACTATCACAATACGGTAACAGAAGGACATCAAGGGGATACAAATAGAAAAGAAATAGGTGATGTAATATGCATAAGTGACCATATAACTTCTACCAAGAAATGTCTACACCTGATAAATATCAGCAAAGTAGCAGGATACAACACACAGACATACACACACACACAGAGACACACACACAGACATACACACACACACATACACACACACACATACACACATACACACACACATACACACACACACACACACACACACACACACACACATACATACACCAGAAGCCCTCCTATCTACAAATGAAAAATAGACTGAGGCATAAAAAGGGAAAATAACACGTTCTACAATAACCTCAAACAATGTAAACTATCTTGGGGTAACTCTAAACCAGGCAACTAAAGACATCCAGACATCAAAGAAATAAACTGAGGAAGGTATCAGATGAAAAGAACTCCCAGGATCATGGCTTAATGTATTTATTGACTTGTTGAACCATGTCTGCATTTCAGGGAGAAAGCAAACATGTTTATGATATATACTGTTTTTGGTATAAATCTGTACTTTGTTTGCAAATATTTCATTGAGTATTTCTTACTTTGTTCTCATCATAATAGTACCAGCAATTTTCCTTCCTCTCTTTTCAGTACTTGATTTTGGTAGTAGAGTAAAACTGGTTTTGTACAGTACTTATCAATTGCTTCTTGTACTTTTTTTCTTTTTAAAAAATAGTGTGAGAATGACTGGTTCTGCGTCTTCTTTGAATGTATGTGAGAATCCTGCCATGAGTCCTTTAGGTCCTGGATGTCTCTTAACTGAAAGGCTTGTTATTGTTATATCAGGCTCTGCATTTGTTATGGCTCTGTTTAGGTTTTGACTTTTGGTGATTTGGCTGAATCTAGACAATCATATGGTTCCAGGCTCTTCTAGATTCCTAAGTTTTCCTTGAGAAATCAGCTGTTCTTTTGATGAATTTTCCTTTACTTGTAACCAGCAGTTTTTCTCATAGAGTTTTCAGGACTTTTTGATTCTGTAGACTTAATGTTTTAAATGTGAGATGTGATGAAAATTTTCTTCTATGGTCTTGTTTTTTGGTGTTCTGTCTACATCCTATCTTTGTATGTATGTTTCTTACCTTAATTAGGGGCAATTTTCGTCTATGACTTTATTGAAGATTTGACCTTGCTATGGATTTGAGATTCCTCACTCTCACCTGTGCATATAAAATTGATTCACAGACTTAACCCCACATCTCACTTGTTGCTGAGAACAAAGTTACATTGCCTTTTGACTGTGTCTTCACGACTTTGTCCTCTGTAAGAAAAATTACTTTTCCTGAGTGTGTTTGAAGTGGCTTTTTTCAATTTTAACAAAACTGTTATTTCCTTCTGGAAGAGACACTGAAGCCACTGTCAAGTAAGTTTGGAGGCTATTAAAAATGTTTTGGAAAGTAGGAAGGAAACCATGGGGAATGAAAAGTGTTTTCCACTTTTCTAAAATTGGATATTATTATTTTTCCATTTGTTTTGTTCACAAGGACTGGGATCAGCTAATCCACACAGACAGATATGGCCTGGGGAGAATAGCTCACACATGGGAAACCCAGAGCTCAGCTGTTCCTACACTACTGTGTTCCTGGGATTAGAGAAGTTCACTCTTCCATTTGATGATCACTTTCTAACAACCTCAAGGTCAGAACTTCCCTCTGCAGATGACAAGATAATTCTGGGTCTAGAGAGAGATGAGCTGATGACATTTCTTCCTTATAACTGCTTCATAAGGCCTCATTACACATGGATGGTTATCAGAGGCCCGGACAGGTGAGCGTTTTTCTCTTCATTGATACTGAGAGTTGTAAGTAAGTGGTGAATGAATTTTTGTAATAAAATGATTAGAAAATTCTCTACATAGAATTTTACTTTTGAGCCATACTATATTTTATAACATAACAGATGCCTGTAAACATAAAAATATCAGTATAATGAGTTGCAGAAGAACATAAATTTTACTTACTGTGATCTCTCAATATCATATTTGTGACCCTAGAATGGGGGCCAGTGAGAAAGGAGCAGAGAAGGGTAGAGACAGGAAAGGCTCAATGGGCATGTTGACTAAAAATGCCATGAAACCCATCACCTTTCCCAATGAATGTACACAATCCATAATATATATGTAAAAAGTGAGCTCTAATAGAATACTTTAATGATCGCATTATGACTAAATTCTCCCAAGTATGTACTCCTATATTTCTGAAAACATGACTCCACCTAGGTAATAACACATGTGTTAGTTTTCCATAGCTGTCACAAAACACAAGAAAATGCCTTACAATTGAAAACCAAAGAACACACATTTATTGATTTTCAGGAGTACATTTATAATACTAGGATATATTTAAAGTGTATTTTGTATTTTCTCATTTTTCTAACTTTCTCAAGTCACCTGAGTGTATGCATTGATTTATATGAAACTTAAACAACAAATATTAACTAATTTAATGTTTATCAGTAATTTTCTATTCTGCTTAATTTGCATATGCTTAGGAATGTTTTTTAGGGGAGTTTCAACTCATAGCCTTGTAACACGTGAGATATTATTAATATTATACCTTGAGTTTTAAAAATTTTTACATCAATCTGTTTATTCTATGACAATGATTTCTAATAAAATCTATTGCTTCTGTTTACTTCAGAAGTATCTGGAAACCTCATCTCACTTATTTATAAAACCTTTGTAAATTTATCCTTACCAAAATTTAACTGTAAAATTTCAGAAGCAGTTTTAGGGTTTAAATAAAAGAAATTCAATTTTAATATTTCAACTTTGTAACATTGAAACTCATATAATGTTGAGTAAGCTTTTCATTAGTAGTGAGAAAATATTTTCAATTATCAAATAATATAAAATTATTTAAAGTTATAATCGTCACAGTCTCTTTTAGTAGTTACAAAATTCAGCTACTCATTGAAACACACTTAGAAAAACTGCCAAGTAAATTAAAGTTTAGCTGCTGAATCACAAGTTCAATTTAATTTTGCTAAAATATCATTTACTAATGTATAAGAGGGATTAAGAGAGAAAACATAGGGTGGTATAGTGGTATACGTCAAGGCTAACACAGGAAAATAAAGCATTTTATTGAAGTCAGTTTGAGCTACAGAGAGATTCCCTATCCAACAAATCTACCACACACACATTACAACAAAGTTAAAGAGGAAAATATAATGTAGAATTATAAAATTGTTGTTTATAATATATGGAGTAAAATGATGGCAACAAATGTTGTTAAGTGACTGGCCATAGAGTGTCCACACACACACACACACACAGACACACAGACACACACAGACACAAATAACAACAATAAGAACAAGTGATAGAAACATGAGTTTATGTCTGCAAGCATTACATAATTTTCATTGTGTTTTGAGTAATGCACATTAAAAATGTGCACTGGTGCACTCAACAAGGTCCACAGATCTGATTAAGTCAACACTAATTTAGAGAACACACCCTTCATTTTCTTTAAGGTTCATTTTATTAAACATATTTGATGTAACTCTCAATTTCTCACACAATTGCTGTACAGGTATTCATGATAGCAGCCTCGGCACAATATGCTATTGATTTGTTCTTAGTCCTGGTAGTCCAACAATTTCAAACACACACACACACACACACACACCTATTGTGAACATTTTCAAATCTTTCCCAGACATACACCATATGACTTGTGATCAAGCTCTGGGCATGACTGCGTCTCCACAATCTCTGCAGACCTTTCTGCTGCTGCTGCTTCATCTCAGGAGATCTGGCTCATACCTGTGAGATGGTAATATTCTAGTCAGCATCTGTGTGCTTCCAGTTGCACGTTTGCTGCATTTCATTTCCTAATAATAATTTGTGAATTTTAATTATGTAAGAGTATCAGGCAAATCTATAAATGAATAAATAATAATATTTATCCCTGCTGCCGTTAAGTATTTCATAAAGATTTCATGGAACTAATCTGAGTGGCTGACGTCTTCATCTTCCTGAGATTCCTAAAGATTAATTAGTGTTGCTGACACTGGACAGGACATCAGCCAACACCATGTACTTTGTCACCAGAAAATCACATAATCTATGTTCTCTCTGAGCAGTCATACTGCTTTTTGGTCACTACCCACTAAACATGGTAAAACATAAAAATGGCATGCTCATTATCTCCTCCAAGCAGAATAAAAAATCACATAAAGTCAGAAAACAATAATGTTCTATATTAAACATTATGATAACAATGGGGTAAAGTCATTTTTCTCCGGAGAATATAGGGCTATGGAGGAAGTAGCTCTTGGTTTCTTTCTTGTATATTTTTATCCAGACAGCTGCCTGCAAACTGCTTAGTCTTTGGTTCTGGATCAATGCAATACTGTTGGCTTCTCAACTGTTATGAATGTTTATGGGTTCACTTAGGTTTTAGTACTTACAACTTAATTTTACAACTTAAACTATTTGAAAGCCAGAAACCGCAATACCCTTCATTTCCAGTGACTGTTTTGAATGTCACCAATGCTTTTGCCTGAGCAACCCTGACCTTCACACTCCTGTAGATGATTAGTTATGTATATAGTTAGTGAATGTCCAGAATGTCATAGAAGGTCTCATTCTTCTTGTCACTGTACTGCTTTGTATAATTATTATCTCTGATCTTTCCTTTTCACTTTGATTTCCTGGTTAGCATTACATTAGTATAGATCTTTTGAATCTTCTACTATGGAACTGCCAAAATCGTCACATAAAAAGTATGATAAATAACTAAAAATTAAATTAAATTAAACACTTTGGATTGGCATTCACACCAGCTCTCTAGCACTCTCGAGGCAGTGAGCAGAAGAAACAAAATTTGAGAACATCCTGGACTACAAAGCAAGGTGAAGGCCAGCATCAGTTATATAGTGAGGTCCTATGTTTACTAAAAGAATAAACACAAAGCAAACAGACGAGCAACAAAACCCCACAGCTTCAGGACTTGTTGTGGTTTTAGAGTGCTGTCCTAGAATGTATAGAACATTTATGTTGAACCCCAGCATTGCAATGTTTTTCAAGTAAAACAAAGGACTTTTCTAAATTTATATATTATATATTTAACACCTCAATTTGTAGCCATGGGAGCTATGGACTTTTCTGGGCCAGCCCCACCTCCAGTGAACCTAAGAGAAAAATGCCAATTGATAAATCAGAAGATGTGTCATTTTCTTCATGTGAAAAACATTTACAAAGCTGAGTATATGAAATAAAGAAGTTGAATTATATGTCTTTGGAATAAAAAAAATTTTAGATTATTATTTTCTACCTGATTATAAGTAATCATTTTAATGACTTACAGTATATTGCTAAATTAATAATTTACATATTATTAATAAATTATTATTACTTAAAATATCTTTTAATAGTAGTTTAATTAACAATAAATATTTTCTATATATGGTTTTTCCATTTTCAATTTTAAAATTGGAATTGGGCTACAATTCTTAAAGTTTGGAGATCAAGGCTTGAATAAAATGTTATCCTGGAGCATTTACTTGTTTATTTAAAATTCTATCCATCTGTGATATGAGGAGTTGTGTCATTCTTCTTTATCATGTTAGGTCATGTTTGGTGCATATCCATGGGAGACTGGCTCTGGAATATTTTTTGAAGGGAAACAGAGGAGGAGTTGATATTGGGAATGGGATGGGGAAGGGGGAGGCACTGGAAGGAGGGCAGGACAGGAGGAGAAACTGCAATCTGCATGTGATGTATGTGAGGAGAATAAAAGTTTAAAATAGATTTTTATTGTATTTTATATATGAGTGTTTTTTCCTGTATCTACGTCTGTGTGGCACTTGCATGCCTGGTCAGGGATGGCAATGGCTCTCCTTAGAACTAGAATTATAGATGGCTATGAGCCACCACATCACTGATGGGGACCTAACCCGGGTCCTTTGCAAAGTAAACTGTGCTCTGAACCATTGAGCCATCTCTCCAACGTGTATTCTAGAGCTATAAAAACAGAGTATTAACATGCAACATCTATAGACATATGTTGGTGGGAGAATCAGATGCTTGGCTCTGACCATTAGGATAAATCAATTCCTTTACTATATTAAGCTTTAAAAGCACAAAACTTGTGTAAATATCAAACACGTGGTTTATTTTTGCATATTCATGAGGAGGTTTTAGAGGTTTATCAGACACTAACATCTGCATTTTTCTATACATACATGCATGCATGCACCTATATATGTGAAATATATGAGTAAACTTGAAAACACTATTGGACATTCTTTTTCTCACAAGGATCTGAGTCAGAGTACCAGTTTTCTATTTCTCTATCAGAAAGCCGATTTTAAAGTATTGAATTAAATTAACTTGATAAAATAATGACATTGGTAACCAGGCCAAATAATGAACATGGGCACCAAAGGTAAGACTGATGTGAGAAACTGTAAAGTGTGTGAGTGCTGATGACATGTAGAGGGAGGGGGAGGAGGGATGGGAGGATAGGAGGGATCTGAGAAGGGTAATGAGGGACACAGAGCTCAGGAGGGAAGAAGAGGGTGGGACTCCAGAACAGGGTAAGAGGAGAGTGAAGGTAATAGTATACAACTTATCTGCCAGGAAACATGGGGAAATGGGAGGGATCTTTCCAGGGGAGATAACTCCAAAATAAAAGGAGGTAGGCAGGTAGGTAAGATAACAATATGGGCTGCTGGAAAAGCTATCAGAAATCACACTGTGAAACATTTATGACACCACCAAAAAGAATAGTATTTGTCTCAATAGCAAGAATTTAGTTCTTTTAACCTGAGGTGAAGTTCATAAAAGTTTTAAATGTTAAGAGAAATAAATGGAAAGATATCTAGGATCATTTGTAATCACAATGGTTATCCAACTATGTAGGTGTCCTTAATAGATAATAGGGAGTATAAGACTTGATGGAAATGTGAATATAAAAACAGATGAATTGAGATAGACTTTTGTTGATGAAAATAGTGGGATTATCATGAATTATTACTGTGATTCATTAGAATTATAAGTCAAAACATGAGTTGTTACAAAATAGAGTTTATTAAAATTATAAAATATGAGATTGACTCACCTTACCTTTTTATTTTTTGTATTTTTCCCAGATTAACATAACTTTTATTCAGTTGTACAAATATTATTAATATTCTATGTTCATCACTACTGTTTTAGATGTTAAGTGTAAAACAAAGCACTTTAAATCATTAGGATTGGATTTCTAAGGCATAAATCCCAGGTGAAATACAGGCACACTAATATGCATTCTGCATAGGATGTGATTGTAAATGCCTTTATTATCTCTAGTATGTTATATATACAGGTAGATACATGGAGAAGTTTATAGACACATATAATATCTAGTCTGGAACATCAAATTTTCAAAAAATGGATTAATCAAGAATAAGTAGGTTAAACAGAATGATATAGACATACTGACCAGTGAATCACAAGTGTTATGGATACTCTATTATTTTTCCAGGTATATGAAATGTGCTTTCTCTATGATGTTCAGATGAATACACTTTCCATGTATGTTCTCATTAAAGAATCTTCTTAATTTCCTATCTGGATTTGGAATCCTAGCCAATATGTTTCTCCTTTTATTCTACACTTTCATAATCTTAGGTCACAGACCTAAGACCACGGACCTGATCTCCTGTCAACTGAGCTTCATCCACATAGTGATGGTCCTCACTGGAGGGAATATTTGGCTGACAGACATATTTGAGTCACTGAACATTGAGAATGGCTTTAAATGTAAGACAGTCTTTTACATAAGCAGAGTGATGAGAGGCCTCTCCATCTGCATCACCTGCCTCCTGAGTGTATTCCAGGCTGTCACTATCAGTCCCAGTTCGTCATGGTTGACAAAATTTAAATATAAACTAAAAACATACACAATCTATGCTTTCTTATTTATTTGGGCTTTCAACTTGTCATACAGTAGTAGGTGGATCTTCTATGTTGGTGCATTTGCTAACATGAGTGAGACCAACCAGATGAAGGTCACCAAATATTGCTCACTCTTCCCCATGAACTACATCATCTGGGGATTTATTTTAGCAGTGACAACCTCCAGAGATATATTTCTTGTAGGAGTTATGCTGAGCACAAGTGCATACATGGTGATTATATTGTGCAGACATCAGAGGCAATGCAAGCACCTTCACAACATTAGCCACCTGAGAGCATCCCCTGAAAAAAGGGCCACCCAGGCCATCTTGGTGCTGGTGGTTTTCTTTGTGGTCATGTACTGGGTAGATTTCATCATCTCAGCCACTGCAGTCCTGTTATGGATGTATGACCCAGTCATCCTGACTGTTCAGAAGTTTGTGATGAATGCCTACCCCACAATTGCTCCTTTGATACAAATCAGTTCTGATAAGAGAATAATCAATATGCTGAAAAGCTTTCCGTCAATAAGTCACCAGATTTTTAAAAAAGGTTAACTTTTCTCTTCTTTTAAAAAATCAATTTATTATATATATGAGTGCCATGCCAGCATGTGTGCCTGTGTGAATTCTTTGTTCTAATAGAGAGGCAAGAAGAGGTCATTAGCTCTCCTTCAATTGAAGTTACAATTAGTTGTAAGGATTCATGCTGTTACAGCACCAATAATTTTTTTCATAAGAAGAAATTGTTCTTAAATTGTTTAATAGTTCAAATTGTGAAGCAAAACTCTTCATATGATTGAAATAAAGCTTGTGATATTACACATGAACATTCTTGTGACTGCTGCCAAGTTTTATGGAGTCATTTAAATTAACTGTATACCATAAGTCCATATTTGCACAGGAATTCTTTACTCTCTCCTTTTTACTTTATATCATAAATGTTTCTTTGAGGCTAAGGTTATTCAAGGTAACTACTTGCTGATAGTGACTTTTTTCTCTTTTTTATTATTAATAAAGTCTCATTTATTATTTATGTATCCCCTCATTCAAATGCCCCTCCCCTCCTACCCCTACAAGTCACTCTTCTCCCCATCTCTTTATCTCCTCCACTGAAAGGACAGTAGGTCCCAAGGTGGCTTAGTTCAGCATCCACTCCAGGCAAATCCACTTTCCTCATCCCCACATCAAGATTGGCTCAAGTGTTCCTCTGGAGGAAATGGGCTCTAAAGTGCCAGTTCAAGGTGCTTCAGATCCAAGGCTGTTCAGTGTTTGTGGTTTGCAGCTTGTACATGCTTTGCTTTTTGTTTAAAGTCCATTCATTCCAAATCCTCAAGAATAGTTTAAACATCCTATTGTAACTTTAATTGTTTCCTAATAATTCCTCTGAATCATAAAAGTAGCATAAATATAAATGATCAATTTTTAGCTGCAGTTACTTAATGAGTCATATGAAAATTTCATGTACCTATATATTTGTCCTCAGTTTATCTATATTAATTGAGATATAATTGCTAACCAAATATATATATATATATTGCAGAATGTGTTTTATGTGCATGTGTATGTGCAGAGAAAAATGATTTGTCTACATGTGCATGTGGAGGCCATGACACCACATTGACTTATCTTCATATTTTATATACTTTGTATTTTGACAGCGTCTCTCACTCTGAGTGGGTCTTGCCAAATAGGCTAGTATAGCAGTCCAAGGAATTCTCCTGTCTCTGCTTACACAGCACTGGGAATACTAGTGTGCACAAGTACACTCTAGTTGAGTTTTTTTGGTTTTTTTCCCAGCATTTAAAGTTCTTTATATGTATTAGATATTAGTCCTCTATTGGATAAGTAGTTGGTAAAAAATGTTTTTCTATTTTTATTCTGCTGCTTTGTCTGAATATTGATTTCATTTTCTGAAGCTTCTCACTTTCTGGAGATCTGGATTATTAATTTTTGTTCTTCATGCCTGTGCTACCAGTGCTGTGTTCAGAAGGTCTTTTACTGTGCTAATGTGTTCAAGGTGATTACCGACTTTCCTATCAAATTCTGTGTATGTGACATTAGTTAAGGTCTTTGATCCAAATTTAGTTGAGTTTTGAGCAGGGTGATAAGAGTGGATATATTTGCTTTCTTCCACCTGCATACACCATTTTGACCAGCACCATTTGTTGAAGATACTATATATTTTTCACTGTGAATTTCCAGTTTCTTTATAAAAGATCAATTGTCCATATATGTGGGGGTCTCTGCAACCATCACACTCAACAGTAATAATTCAGATGAGGCCAGAAGGAGGTTGGTTCAGCAAACCTGTGATGACTAAAACTTCAAGGGTCTGAACCTGAGTAGTTTATTTAATGAGCTTGCTGTAAATTGACTTTATTATGTTGAGATATGTCCTTTGAAGCAATATCTCTTCAGGACTTCTATCAAAAAGAAGTCTTGGATTTTGACAAAGCCTTTTCTACATCTAATAAGATGATCATGTATTTTTTGTCTTTTGGTTTGTTTAAATTGTGGGTTACATTTATCAATCTGTATGATGAATTGTCCCTACTTCATGGGATGAAGCCTTCTTGGTTACAGTGGATGATCTTTTTGATGTATTCTTGGATTTGGTTTACAAATATTTTGTTGCTTTTACTTCTATGTTCATCCGGGAAATTGGTCTGAAATTTACATTCTTGGCTTTTCTTGTGTGGTTTATCTATCAGGTTAATTGGGCCTTGTAAAAAGACTTGGGAAATGTCCCTTCTGTTTCCAATTTGATAAATAATTTTACCATGAATTCAGGCCTCCAGGCAAGGTTTAAGGTAGGTTTCCTTTTAGTATGAGTTAAGTTTTTTCCCTGACAACAGGTGGTTCCTTTCTTGTTAGGCAATGAATAGATAGATTTCCATAGTAACACACCCTGTTTAGCAGAACACCTTTTGAAAGTGGAATTCCCTACCCTATATACCTACTAGCACTTCTCATTTTCAGTTTTCATTTAACTGCTGGGTGAACAATGAAGTCTCAAAACTTGATCAGAACCTTTGTCTTACTCTCATCCTTGTGCTTCTTCTTTTTGTTTTGTTTTGTTTTGTTTTGTTTTTTTGAGCAAAGTCTCTCATTTTTTATCCATGTATCCCCTTGTTCAAACTCCCATCCAACCGGAACTCTCCCAATTACTCTCTCTTGTCCCCATCTCATTATCTCCTCCCCAGGAAGGGCTGGAGGTTCCAAGGTCCCAAGGTGACTTAGCTCAGCATCCACTTGAGGAAGATCTGCTTTCCTCACTCCAACATCAAAACTGTGTCAGTTGTTCCTCTGGAGGGAATGGGCTCCAAAGTGCCAGTTCAAGGTGCTTCAGATCCCAAGCTGTAGCTGTTCAGTGGTTGTGGTTTGCAGCTTGGGGATGCTTTGATTCTTGTTTAAAGTCCACTAATGAGTGAGTACATCCCCTGCTTATCTTCCTCTGATTGTGATACCTCCCTCAGGAGGATATTCTTCAAATACATCCATTTCCCTGCAAATTTTAGGATATGATTTTTTTTTTTAACAGCAGAGTAGTACTCCATTATCCCTCCATTTGTCTCGACCCTTCTTTAGGTTCTCATTGAAGACATTGCTGGCCAGGGCAAAAAATTATGAAATGATAATGATTATAATAGATATTACTTAAATACCAGCTAAATTGATTACCCTTTATTTAATTGTTCCACTTTCAAACCATCCGTTATGGACTTATACAGAGATCCTAATTCTCTGCTTCATAATATTTTCCATTTTTATCATAGGGAAAATCCTTTTTTTTTAACACTAGACGCTCTCCCTTAAGAATTTCTAGTTGTGAGCCAGGCACTGGTGGCAGAAGCATTTAAAAGCAATCCAGAGGCAGAGGCACGTAGATATCTGTGAGTTGAAGGCCTGCCTGGTCTATAGAGCAAGTTCCAGGTCTGGCTCCAAAGCTACACAGAAAAACCCTGTATCAGAAAGTAAAACAAACAATAAAGTAAACCACAACAACAAAATTCTCAGTCATTTCACCAGAACTGCTCATGAAGGCAATAAAGTGTGAGGCTCATACACAGCTAGGCAGAGAACACAAGAGGTGTGCAGCCTTGCTGAGGGTACCTAGGAATGGAGAGTTTGGCAGTCAAAGCAACAATAGAAGCCTGAGCTGATATTGAGGCAGCTGACCTAGTGTGATGTGGCAGTGGCCCAAAGGATGCAGTCTAAGGGAAGCACACAACCCATGGAGAGAAAGAGCCAGCCATCTGAAAAATCAACACAGGGGAATGTACAGAAGAAGCATAGGTGGCAAGGAGTATACCTGCCTTCAGCCTCCTGAAAACAATGTGTGCCAGTGGGTGGCTAACTCTGGTAGTATTTAGAGTCCAGGCATATGTAGAGTTTGAAGCCTGTGAAGCATAGATAGTGGCTAGAAGCTCTTGTAGCAAGGCTGCAATAGGAAAAATCCCAGACTGGCTCAGATGGCTTGGGGCAAAGGAAGAAAAGCCAGAGAGCTCTTGACAGCTGTGTTAACTACAAAACCAGGGGCAAGAGGCTGTCTCATGATTTTGTACTCCACATTAGATAACAGATGATTTGTTTATCTAATTATTCTTTACCAATAAAAATCAGATATCAGATAGCACAATAGTTACCTCAATGATCAGAGAAGTGTGAAAGTTACAGGTGACTGACTTCTTTAGTCATTCCAACTGAAAAGATTCTCTCTCAGCCACACCTTAGTACTTCCTATGTCCTCTCTGTCCTCAGACCTCCAAAACCTCTATGGTTAATTTTGGTCAGCTAGTGGTTAGCTCTGCCCTCTGACAGAAAGCTAACTTTCTAATCAGAGTGCATTCAGTATATCATACAACACCCCAGTGGGTCTGAGGAAAAATCCAGGGAACATGTCAACAGAGTTTTTGGATGGTTAGGAACAGGCACCATATTACGGCAGTATAGCAACTATGTGCAAAAGGAAATCCGGCCAACTATGCAGAACTGAATGAAATGTGCTTATCAAGAGTGTAGGAATGCAGGGATATTTAAGGAAAAACTCATTGATCAGCCACTGTTTGATAGAGAGGGCCAGCACCTAAGATCTGAATGTCTGAACAGGGTCCTGCAGGCTGCTCTGACCTGTGAAGCCAATGTAAAGACTAATATTGGCTCAGGACACGCCCAAACTAAGTTCTCAGAAGAAAAATTAATTTGCCCCAGATGGACAAAGGGCAGAGAATAAGAAACTCAGAAAGGAGACAAAGGATGGGGAGGAAGACAAAGGACAGGAGAAGGGGTATTTGTCCATAAGCAAATGAGGAATGGTGGTCTATAAAGGCAAAAGGGAAAATCCTGTGCAAGAATGAGGTGTTTAAATTTACAAGCTAATTAGGTAAACTAAAGGTGGCTTTTTGTTGCTGGGCTTCAAGACTGTGATAGCTAGACATTGTTAGTAGGCCTCAGGAGGAAAGAGTGACCAAGAAGGGAATGGAACTTGAGGGCTACATTTAGGAATGTAAGTCAAAAGATGTAGCAAGGTAGAGGAAATAGGGGAGAAGGACAAGCCCTGCCAGAGCCATGTTCCCAGTTCTAGGACCAGCAAGAGTCCTTCCATCTGGCCTATTCAGTCTCAGGTCTTTTCTACCTAAGCAACATCAGTTATGGGTTCTGTGTCATACAGTGGGCTTTAAATCAAATTAGATATTGTTTGCTTACTCCCACAAGTATTGTACTACTAATGTAGCAGCATATATTGCAGGCAAACCACCATTGTTAGTTGAAGCATTTGTATCTAGGTTGTGTTTACCTTTCTTCTTTGGTAATGTGCAGAGCACCGTTCATTACCATGAATACTAGCCAGTGAGAATAAAAGTTCTTGAGAGGCACCAACTCAAATTCTCCAAGTTCAATGAGATGAAAGACTATAAGTCATCTTCAGCAATAAAACCTTCCCATCAGTGGATGGAGAGCAACGAATAGCCTTGGCAATAGCCTGGGTTGTTTAGAAGTTCCCATTGGGCTCTTTCAACCAATAATTCAACTAGAAGTAACTAATTCCCAGTTCTGAAAGTTTCATTTGGTGATGAATGATGTTCAGTAGGGGCTCCATGTGCCATGTTAATGGACAATTTCATTTCGATCACACACACACACACACACACACACACTCACACACACACACACACACACATACACACACACACACACACTCAATATTTAGGAAACTTCTACTGTGTTAAGTTTCCATAGTACTCTTCAGTTCTTAGTTTTAGCTTTTCTACCCCACATTTCCTGTCTTGCCCCTTTTGCTTCCTAAAAGCACAATTTCTAGTGGGTATTTAATGAAAGGTCAGGGCCAGATGTTGGGGAAACCTGGAATATCAGAGAGAGGAAACAGATCACAGTCAATTCTAATCCAGCCAACATCTCAGGCCGATCAGGGTAAAAGCTATCTTCAAAAGTCCTCTGTCTGGCTCTAGCTCCTAAAAAATTCCTGATTGTCTGCCTATGCTTGCCTTAAATATCTTCTCTTCCCAGTTTTTTCACTTCTGAGTTCAACTCTGCATCATAATCCTAGAGTTAGGATTAAAGATGTGAGCTACTACTGTTTCTGACACCACCCCCCAGGCTTTGAACTAACAGAAATACAGAAGGGTCTCTGTCTCCTGAATGATGGGATTAAAGGTGGAAGTTACCATTTTGTCATCTCTGTGCTGGGATTAAAGGTGTTACCACTCTCTGACTCTCAGGACTTGACTGTGAGTGATTCTATTCTCTCAAATTCCAGGCTGATTTTATTAAATATAAAATATATCACCACTCTTCCCCCTCCACATTTGATCTTCTCAATTCAGCACACCCTCATCTATCTATAACTATCTATTCTCTGTCCTTTTTCTAGGGAGATTCATCAATCTCCCCAAGTCCCTTACTCTATATCTAACTTCTGTGCTTATATGGATTGCAGCTTTCTTATCCATGGCCAACAGCTACAATATACATTAAAAAGTAAATACATACCATGTTCTTCTTTCTTGGTCTGAATTACCAAACTCAGGATAAATTAATTTTCCTAGTTTCATCCATATACATGTTAATTTCATACCTTCCTTAAATTTTATGGCTGTGTAATATTCCATTGTGTAAATGTAACATATTTTCTTTCTTCATCTGTTGATAGCCATTTAGCTTGTTATGAATTTCTGGGCATTATAAATAGAGAAGCAATGAATATGTTTGATCAAGTATCTCTGAAGTAAAATGAAGCACCTTTGGTTATATTCCTAGGAGTGGTATAGTTGGA
>PVIH01025419.1:0-20708 GCA_004025045.1 Sigmodon hispidus
TGTAGGTGTATCAAGCCAGTCCAACTGTCTTCACATTGGCAGACAGAAAACTCCTCTATAGGGCCTTCACTGGGGCCTGGGCATCTTTGGGAGCCTGAGTTGGAGCTGAGGCCGCTGCCTTGGTTTGAACCTTGGGCTTTGGTTGGCAGAGCCTATGACCCTTGGCCATGGAGCCTCTGATCTTCTTCCCAAGCTTGGGTGAGCCATCAAAGCAAGCTGGGTGAGTTTGCTGTTGGGGCCCGTTGGCATCTTGGGCTGAACCACTTTGGGCTTCCCCAGGGCCTTGATGGCCTCTGCGCGGGCGCTCATGGCCTTTGCATTGTTCGCCCGCATCTTCTTCAGGCCTTTCTTGTTGTGCTTCTTGGCAAAGCGCATGTTCCTCAGGAACTTGGGGTCGACCCCCTTAAGAGACTCATATCTCTGTGATCGGGGCTTCTTGATGCCATTCCTGTACCATTTTCGGGATTGGTTGTGTGTGGTGTGGTTCTTGGACTCAGCCATGTCTGGGCGGTAACCGGCGGCTCCCGAAGCCCCTGGACCGGAAAAGCTTGTTTTTGTTTTTAAATAAGGCTACCCAATCCATCAATTTTAAAGTTTGGTGCTCAAAGCTATTAGAATTTTCTTGGAAATCACCTCTCTGGTCTTGTCTGGTCCTCTCTGGTCTTGTCTGATCCTCTCTGGTCCTCTCTGGTCTTGTCTGGTCCTCTCTGGTCCTCTCTGGTCTTGTCTGGTCCTCTCTGGGTCTCTCTGGTCTTGTCTGGTCCTCTCTGGTCCTCTCTGGTCTTGTCTGGTCCTCTCTGGTCCTCTCTGGTCTTGTCTGGTCCTCTCTGGGTCTCTCTGGTCTTTGTCTGGTCCTTATCTGGTCTGTTCCAGACCCTTACATGTACCTCCTTTAAGCCTTATGGAAGATGGGCACAGGAAAAAAAAAGGCATATTTATGTTCTACAGCAGAGGAAAGCATAGTCATAGGAGCTGGAAGAATGTGGGAGCTTTCTGTTTAGGGATAGGAGCCCTTTTCTCCTAGGTTTTTCTGCTGTAATCTTTGAAATGAATTGTTAATAATAAGAATCAGCATCTAGCCATTGTGTGCGAACTGGTGTAGCCTTCTTGCCTGCCTTCCAGTCCTGCCCCGCCCCGGAACTCACTCTATAGACCAGGCTGACCTCCATCTCACAGAGATCTGCCTGGTTCTATCCCTCAAATGCTGGGATTCAAAGCATTTCCCACCAAGCCCACCTTGGTGTATATTTTGGCATTCTTACCTTAGGCCCATGAAGGAAGTGTATGGTTCCTGGATATAAACCTGATTTAATATTTCTAAAGTCATTTTAATCTGGCCAACTTTAGGTTTCCTTCTCCCATTGGTCTTGGAAACAGAATCCTTTTTGATTCTGTAGTGGCAAAAATAAACCATGATTTAAATTTGCAGTAAATACCTTACTATAATCCTCATTTCACTGAAAAGGGCCCTAAGATTCTGAAGACACTTGGGTCAAGATTACTGTGGAACAAATCTGCTTTGCACTGATTTTGCTGCTTGTCATGAGTCCAGTGAGATAGAACACACTGAGACAGTCACACGAGATGGAGACATTACTTATGACTTAAGTAGCAAGGGGAAGAAGATCCTAGAATCTCCTGTGAGCTGGTCTCTCAGGTCTGTGCAATGCTTCACATGGGGCAGGAAGATTCCTAATTGAGTTTCCGTCATGTCTCTCACACCTGAGGGATTCCAAAAGGCTACACAACTCTGAATTCTGTACTCAGTTGGTCACTTGAGGCACTGGGCTAAAGCTTTGACAAACATCTAGCCATGCAGGGAAGAGAAAAGCCAAGGCTGTCCTGGGAAGGACCTTTCTAACTGAGAATGTCACCTTCCCTGGCAGGCACAGGATTAAGGGCTGGGTGTGTCAGATTCAGCACATGACATTTCCTGTAGCTTAAGCCCACCCATTTTACAGTTAGTTTTGAAAAACACAGCCAAGGAGAACTGGGTTGGTCAAAGGTCACCCAGAGAGCTTCTACAATTACATCCTGTAATTATAGCTGCTTATATGCACATAGGTATGAGATCCCTCTCTCTCTCTCTCTCTCTCTCTCTCTCTCTCTCTCTCTCTCTCTCTCTCACACACACACACACACACACACACACACACACACACACACACTGCCACCCCTGCAAGAACAGCTTGCCTGTGGAGGTGAGTGCTGGTTGGGTCCTTAGCTGAAACGAATATTTGAAGAGAGCCCTCTGGCCTCAGCAGCCACTGTGAGCCCCCAGAGGCCCTGTGGAGGAAGGCTATCCCTGAGAAGCTGCTCTGAGAGAGAGACTGAGATGGTGGCGTTATAATAAGGCCTCCTAGAATCCCAGCTGCCCAGAGAATCCACCTTGCCAGCCTGTGGTCGCCCTCCCATACGGGTTTCCCCAGAGCATCCTTTCACTCAAGCCTCTGTTGCTAGGACACAGTCATCACTAACCAGCCAGCCAAGAAACAGTGGTTCTCTTTATTTCACTGGCTAAAAGACAACAGAGTATCACCTTAATAAATAACCTTGCTATAGTTATTTAAAATATTTGAAAAGTTTGATAATTAAAATGGCAGAAGCTGATTTTTTTCTTTTAGCAGTATTGGGGATTGAATTTCGAACCACTATATTATATCCCCAGGTTTTTTTCTTTTCAATTTTTATTTTGGCTTAGCAGTTAACAGTAACTTGCTGCTCTTCCAGAGGACCCAAATTCAGTTTCCAGCATCCATGTCAGGTGCTCATGACCGCCTGTAACCAGCTCCAGGGCTACACGCAAACAAACACACCTACATATACTTAATAATAAATAAATAAATAAATAAATAAATCTTTTAAAAATAATTTTGTTATAGGTCAGGTCTTGATAGTAGCCTTGGCCAGTCCTACTAGACCAAGCTTAACAATTTTTAAAATAGAGACTACAGCTTTGGGGGTTTTTGTTTTGTTTTGGTTTCCTTAGGACTTGCCCTGTATTTGGCAGAAACGAAATTAAAGTTTAGAGAACACAATTTCTTTTTTACTCTGATAAGGCCAACTATTTTTTATACACTAAATCCTTTTACTGTGATTTTTTAAAACTAGAGTTTTTGGAATTATCAGAATATAGTCTCACCTCTCATTTCACATTTTTGTAAAATTAACAAGTAGCAATTGACAAAGATGGTTGTTGTCACTTTATGTTTTTAGCTTACATGCACCACTTTTTACTTTAGAAAACAGTTCAGTCTGAGGAGAGTACTTTCCCCATTTAGCCCGCACCGCAGCCCTCTGAGACTTTAAAGAGCCTCAGACTCACCTCTCTGTCAGGAATAATAAATGTCTGGTAGCTTAAAGGTCATTGTGTTTAGAATCTGCCAAGCATAGGCCTTGGCACCTCTGTAAGGAAGTACATTCCAGAGTTGAGATTCTGCACCCCCAGCCTACTGCCCCACCCAGAGTTCAGTGCCAGGGCAGGCAGCCAGAGCATTCCAAAAATCAGAGCTGACTCCTCAGCTAGAGCTCCAGTGTGTGGAGAGGAAGGGAGGCGGCCAGCAGGAAATATGCATATTTGCACAGCCCTGTCTCTGATAAGGTCTTGGCAACTCAGACAGGTGGGTGCTTGTGAGAAGTGTCTGCTGCCTGCAGGCAATAAGGACAGAATATTTAGGTAGAAACTAGGATTAGCTGCAAGGAAATAGTGGTACAGCCAGTTGCACTGTCCCAGTTCTGTGAGTCCCTGGGAAGGCATTAAATTCTTTAGAACTATCCCTCGGAAGGATACAGGAGTTGTAGCATCATCTAGATCACAGAAAAGCAAGACAGGGG
Source organism: Sigmodon hispidus (assembly GCA_004025045.1). NCBI lineage: Eukaryota > Metazoa > Chordata > Mammalia > Rodentia > Cricetidae > Sigmodon > Sigmodon hispidus. The sequence goes on from PVIH01025419.1 coordinate 3,835, forward strand.
CCTGGAAAGATGACTCAGTGGTCAGGAGCACTTGCTGCTCTTGCAGGGGGTGGGGTTTGGTTCCCTGTATCTGCACTGCAGCTTCTAACCCATCTGTAATTCCAGTTGCAGGGGACCCAATGCTCTCTTCTGGCCTCTGTAGACATCTGACATGCACATGATACACATACATGCAGGCAGGCAAATATTGATACATATGATTTTTTTTTTAAAGCAAGGCAATGTCATTACTCTTCAGGCTCTGTGGAAGGGATCATGGATACCACAACCAAAATGATGTGAGGATTGTTGGGCTGGGTGTGTAAGCAGACAGCTGCTGTCTCTACCATGGCAGCAGAATGACCTATTATTTATTCACAATTCTTCTTGTGTTGTAGGAAGCATAAAACCTAGATATTTTATGTACTTTTCAGAATTTAAAATATTAGTAATTGATTTCATTTAGAAAAACTATATGTTAAATATGAGTGACAGATTTAGTTTGTAGTCTGCCCCTTTGGGATTCCTGATTGGAAGAGTTAGGGTTGACCTACCATATGGCCATAGGATGCCTCCACCTGTCTTGGGGCTCCCAAAGGGTTTCTTTAGTAATCCCTGGGGGAATCATAGTTCCTTCCAACACTCCATCACTCTTGGCATGAACACTTTCTTATTAATAGGTTGGCCAGCCAATTACAGGGAGGGAGGGAGAAAGGGGGGTAGAGAGGGGGTTGCCATAGCTCTGGACCATGGCAGATGATTTACCTGCAGGTAGCTGACTGGCATGTCTGTTGGAGACATGAGGTAGGTCCAGCTAAAGCAGTAGATATGGAGAAAACTTTGGCGCAGTGAAGAACAGTTTCACCTGTGCGGGGTAGCTCTGGGCTGCTGACAGGCATGTCAAGAGAGAGGCATCTGTTGGACACTCGCTCTGGCTGTGCAGTGTGTTAGAGGTGAGGCAGCAGAAGCCTAGCATAGTGAATGGCCATCTGATCTTTTATGGCAAGGTACAGAAAAAAAGGAAGCTTTATGAATAGGGTATTTATCAATCCAAGGTGCATCATCAACCCAAAGCATTGTGGATGTAATAAATATAGGAAGCCAGCCCTGGTCAACCTGCATTTGGCCTCAGAGGTTCATATTACTAAGTGTGTAGTATTTTAAAGACATATAACTACCTTGAGCCTCAGTTTCTTCATCTGGAAAGTGGGGATATTACCTCTGCCTCTTGGGTTATTGTCCTGAAGATAATGTTTCAAGCAAGTTGAAGATCTTACTGTGCTTCAGTGGGGGCTTAGTACACTTCAGTTTCCTTCTAAAATCCACCCATCAATGTTTGAATTAAGCTTATGATGCCGCCATACAAAGGATAATATGGCTGTTATGGGGCTGTGGGAAATGCAGAAAGAGGGATGCGGAGAGGTCATGGGTACAATGGCTGGGCTATAACATTCAGTGTTAACAGAATATAAAGGAAAAAAGCAGTTCAGGACACTCTGTTCAGTTCCTTTTCCCTTTGTTTTGTGAGATAGGGGTCCAGGCTGGCCATGAACTCATGAGCTTCCTGCTTCTGCCTCCCAAGTGCTGGGATGAACATTGTTAGGCCTTGTCCTCCATATTGGCTTCTTCTTAGAGTAGCCTTTCGTCCAAGCTGATTTCTTTGAATTGTGGTAAGAAACATATACTATTAAGTTTAACATCTCTACTACTTTGGTAAGCTTAGCCAGTCACCATGTTGTAGACAGTTCTCTAGGACAAATTTCTCTTGAAACCCTGGAACTTTGTCCTCACTAAACAGTCCCTTCTACCCGCTGCCTTTCTCTTCTCTTCCCTGAAAATCTGCCTTGTTCTTTCCCCCTGTGACTGGATTGGAAAATAAGTTCCTAAGGTGCATTTGTAAAGGAAGGGGAGCCGCCTTCCCTGGAAGCTTCCATTTGTAACAGGCCTACCTAATACTCTCCAGGTTCCCAGAATTGGCCATTCCTTCTGTGCCTGGCGGCTTCCCTACTTAAAAGAATTAGTTGCCAGTCCTACTGGGTGCATTTTCACACCAGGCAGACAGCAGAAAGAGAACAAAGAAAGGAAAAAGCCAAAGACCACAGAGAGGGGAGACAATATTATTGAACAAACAGAGCCTGGGGGCTCTGGGTCAAGGAATTCCTAGTAAGCTCAACCGCTTCACCTGTCTAAAATGAGCAACCTGTGTTGTAGGCACATTATGATTACCTAAATCTCCAGTAGGCAGGAAGTGACCACACCAGTCTAGTACTATGCATCTGTCAAAAAAATCTGAGACCAGGGTTTGAACTTGTGTTGGTACAGTTCTACAGCCCCATGATACTTGTCATGAAAGGCCAGACTCCATAAGGAGCCCATCAATGGCCGAGAATGTTCGTAAGTAACGTTTATTGGACATCCCTGAGTGCTTGTTTCCATTTTTGAGCTCTACAGATGATGTACCACTCATTTCTTTTAGGAGATGCTTTGACCATGAGTGTTTGGGTTAGAAAGTTGGGGCTGGGACTTGTCTGGGAACCACAGAGCAAATGTGGCTGTAATAAGTATATAGAATGATCTCTGGGATACAGTGTAAGCAAGGAATAGTGATGAAACAGAGTACATGACTCATGCCCCCGCTGTATAAAAAGACAGAAATCCTGAGTGGGGTGTATGTGTGCAGATACACATGCAGCAGGGTATCTTACAAGCTAGTAGTAGTGGTGGCCTTTAAAGGGGAAATGTTTCTGAGCAATGGAGACTGGGAGGAAGATTTGTTTTATTTAAAATCTCCTACCCCTGTGCTATAATTTTTTAAAGCGTAGTAGTTAATTGTCAGGAATGCTTTATGCTGGGAAAATGGTTTCAAATATACACTCTTTTTTTTTTTTTCAATAGAGATAGTTTCAAAAGGCTCTGAGCTGAAGATGCAAATACTGTTGTAGAATGCATGTAGTGTAGTTCATAGAGCAAGTAACGGGACATACCAGACCAAGCTTAGAAAACTCAAGTGTTAGGGATGTCACCAGTGTCAAGAAGCCAATGGAAAGAGAGGACAAACAAGGACAAAGGCAGTTGGTCTCAGAGAGGGGAGACCACGTTACTGAGGCAGCAGGATTCTGGATCCAGGGGCCCACAAGTACCCTCAGGTTATATGCTTAACCACGTTCCCTCTACAGCATGAGCAGAGCAGATTTTCAGAGGCTGGAGTGAGGCACTTGGACGCCTGTGCACGTTAGCCTGGTGTTGGAGAGGATTGCAGATGCTGCCTCATGGAGCAGCTGCCTTATTCCAGATGAGGAAGAGGCATGAGCACACAGAGTCCTGGCAGGAGTGGGACAGGTGCATTGCAGGTGCAGAACTGTGACCAGGGAGGTGACGTGTTGACTACTGACTAGGAGCTCTGGTTCTTTAGCTTGGAGGATCTCTGGAGCAAGATTGCTTGGGGCTAGGGACTGGAAAAAGTGAGGAAGGAGACTGGGAAAGATGGGGACAGGATAGCCCTCACACCTGTCAGGCTTCTCATGCTTGTTTGTTTATCTTCTCCAGTCAGCCAAGGACAGGAAAGGAAGACATCAGTGTCAGGGCGTTAGAACAAAGCGTTCTGAACACACGCTGCCCTGTGGTGGCTGTGGAGATGGTTTCTGGAAAATTAACACAGTGCTTACTTTGTTTTCGACAGAAGGTGATTTGACCTCTTCTTCTTTAGTGTGACAGATTAGAATTAGATAATCTACTGAGATAACCTCCAAATCTGGGTCTCTACGTTGTCTTCAGCCTGACTGGAAGAATGTGCTGAGGAGAATTTAGGTTGCTGGCTGCCTGATTATGCAAGCCTTAGGAGAGCAATGGGCAGAGGAGTGTGGTTGTAAGTAGTTTCTGCTCTGGGAAAAGACCTTGCAGCTTACACTCTCATCTCATCCAGAAAACAAAGGAATCGAGTATATAAACTGTAAGGACCTTCTTCTCCCCCGAACTCTCTCTGTGTTTCCTGGCTTCTGACCTCACTGAGCACCAGACAGATGTACATGAAGTGCGCATGCATGCATGCAGGAGAAACGCTCGCATCTATAAAGTCACTTTAAATCATTTAAATATATCTTTGATATTGGAAATATAGAGCATTTCTTATTTCAAGAAACATTTTAGCAGATTTGTTAGACCTCCTCAAAGGCTAAATGAAATCCTTGACGCCAGGTTGAATCTATTAATTGTAACAACCTTTGCTCAGATACCACTTTTAACTTATTCTTTTAGTAAAATTGACCAGGTGACTGACTTTTTACCTCCTTGGTTAGTTCCTGTCCCGCTTGGTGAGAACCAGGGAGAGATGGACATCTCTTCTGAGAGGCTTGTATAATTGGTGTTTGATTTTGACAGCTGTGTTCACACAGCTGTGGTCCTGTCCCTTCTCGAACCTGCTTGTGGAAGCCAGTGGTGGGTGGGATTGACTCTGCTCGGGCTCTGTTTTGTTGTCAGGATTCATCGTACTATGCCTTGATTTCAAAGTTGGGAAAATGCACTGTTAGTTAAACACACGCCCTGTGTGCCCCATTTCTCCTTCCAGGCAGCTGTTGAAGGATGTTTTTAGCTGTGGAAATTGGGGCCTAGGTGTTCTGGAGCAGGTGACTCCGATGTTGCACTCTAAGAATGTGCTCAAGGTTTCCTCAGATCCTGAAGTCTGGAATGTGTGGATTTGCATGGCTCTGTTCGCCTTAGATACTGATCTCAATATGGAAAACGTTTGGGGTTCCCTGAGTTCAGAGTAGCTATAGGGAGAGGAGGTGAGGTAGGAGACAAGGGCCCTGCTTAAGCAAAAGGAATTCTTTGCTGTGTGGGTTTTCTGGCTGGAGGATAGAAGGGACCCTCTGTAAGTGGGGCCTTGTCTGTGGTGAGAATGAGGCATCTGAGGAACTCCCAATCAAGCTCCTCCAGAGAAGCTGAACCAGAATACAGCAAATGAGTCACTTGCTGGGCACAGCCAAACATTTGGGACTGTATGGTGGTCCTCTGTACTGCTGTGGAGAGATGAGGGAGTGGAGTTGGCTGTGGGAGACACTGAGGGACCACATGGCCTGGAGCACAGAGGGGTATGGAGACTTTGTATCAGTGAATTCCAGGCTGTGGGACCCTTCAGGGCCTTCCTTTCCATCTCTTTTAATCGGAACTGCCTTCTCACTGGACATAACAGTTTTAGTAACTATAAGGGAGATAGTTTTCCTTTCTTTTTTTTTTTTAATTAATGAGGAGACCAAAACAATATTTAAGAAGCACCAAGCAGTCTTTCAAGGTTAAACAGACACTAGCAATAGATGAGGATTTGAATCCAGGTCTTTCGAATGCTAGGGAACATCATTGAAAAAGAAAAGTCATTGTAAACATTAAAATGTAAAACATCCAGAATTATTTGAAAATACACAAATCTACTTTCCTCCTGTTGTGTGACTTTTTACTTCAGCAGACAGATGTGCACGCAGGTCAGAAGATAGAATGTGGAGTCAGGCTCCTTTCTTCACCCTGTAGATTCCAGGATTTGAACTTGAGTCATCAGGCTTGGCAGCAAGCCCCTGTGCCTACTGAACCATCTTGCCAACCCTTAGCAACATTCTGCTGATCTATGCAGGAACAACAAGTCAGTCTGCTGGAACTCAATTTGTAGTAGTCCATGCTGTGCTGGAACTCAATTTGTAGTAGTAGTCCACGCTGATCTTGAACTCATGCTTCTCTATACTGTGGAGTGCCGGGCTTACAGAGCTGTGCTTGGATGATTTCTGAGAGGAATGATCTAAGTTTTGGGAGTGGCATCTTAACCAAGCAAAGGAGAAGAAGGCAATAACATCAATTTCAGTGGGCATTGGGTAGATGCGTGTGTCTGTTCAAGACTGTTTCCCTTTGTTCATACCCTTTTCTGTTCTGCCTTGAAGCTGAAGCTTATTTGCACTGTGTAAGAGATGTATTAATGTATGGCTAGTGTGATTAGATGTATTCCAAGAAACTAGTGTGTGCCCCCTTTCTGTGAGTGCTTGGCATTCCAAGCATAGCTACCCAAATTGGAAAAGCAAGGAAAACTAAAAACCTATTATATGTTCACATTCAAGCCTTAACTTTAGTGAAATTACCATAAAGGATACCTTTTTGATGCTCCTTCTTACTTAACAAGAATTTATGGATCATCTCTGTGGCTTGAGACCCTATTTCATGAAGCAAAATAAATAAAATAAAACATGGCCACTAATCTGTACAAGTTTAGACATACAAACACAAAACAACTATTTAACACTTATAAATGCTATGCTGAGGATTTTCTATAAATTGTCTAGCTGAACCCTCTTGTTCACTATGTGAATGGTTGGAGGTACCCTTTTCGCAGATGAGAGAACAGAGACCCAGATGAGTTTTTGTTCAACATCACCAGGTCAGCTAGTAATAAGTAAATTGGCAGAGATGAGAAACGGGTATTTTAAGTTGGCATACTGAGCTACTTACAGCCTAGAGATATGAAAGATGTGGTTCTGGCAGGGGAGATGTGCCCTGTGTCAGTGGGGCCCAGAAAGGAAGGCAGGAGGGGGACCTCAGTGGTGAAGAGAACCTGCTCTACCAGACGACAGGAGTTGGGATTCTAGCACCCATGTGAGTTGGCTCACAGGATCTGAAGCTGCCTCAAGCCTTCAAGAGCACACATACTTAGACACACTAAAATTAAAATGAAATAAATAAAATGGTCTTTAGCAACAATAGCAAAGGCCAGGCATGATGGTTACACCTTTGATTCTGGCAGAAGCAAGTGGATCTCTATGATGTGGCTACATCTCATAAACAAACAACAACAACAAAAAGCCCCTGGGAAAAGTGAGGAGGATAATTTGTGGCTAGAGGCCTTCTATGGTGACACCGTGAAGGAAGCCATGTTTGAAGGATGCATGGTCATAGTAGGTCTCTGGCTGGTATTTTCACCCGTCCCTCAGATCCTAGCTGAGGAAAATATAATAAAATGCAGTTTGGAAGGCAAAGGTTGTAGCTTTGGCTTTTTGTTTTACTTTTTACTACCCTCTCCCTGTCTGTCTCTGTCCCCCTCCCCCCCCTCCCCTCCCCTCCCCCAGTCCCTCTCTATTGGGATGTGATACCTGCTCCTGTTGTTTTCTCTAACTCCTAAGAGCTCTATCTGGGGTCATGCATCCTGACTCTTGTTAAGATGGGACATCATGGAGGCTTTTTATGGCACAAGTAGCATAGTAGTTTGGGTTGAATCAAATTCTAAATTTTTTTTTTCCCTGAAAGAAATTTATTTGTAGTACTAGACATGCTGTCTTTTCCTCCCGTGTGCCCTTTTCAAGGCATCTTCCCGTATTTTACAAAGGAAAATGGAGCTCTCCTCCAATGGAAATCTATTGTGTCTGTGGCTTCAAACCTCCTTGGTTGGTATTGGGGAAATAAATGGTTCTAATTATCAGGTAACATATTTTTTTTTCTAAGTCATTTTCTCATTTTTGACTTACAACAAAATTGAAGGACCCACTGAACTTGTGACCTGATAGAATAGTCAAAATAATTGCTTATAATGTGTCACTTTACCGTATATGTAATTCTTAGAGGTGCTTTGGGATGTCAGTGTGACCTTAGCAGAATGCTACTTGCTTGTCTCAGCACAAAAAAAAAAAAAAAAAAAAAAAAAAAAAAAAAAAAAAAAAAAAAAAAAAAAAAAAAAAAAAAAAAAAAAAAATCAATGGTAATGGAGTCTTTGTTAGACAGAATTTCTTTGTGTAGCCTTGTAATTTTTAAAGTAAAGTCTCACTGTGTAGCTTTCATTGTCCTGGAACTTGCTTTGTTGGGCAGGCTGTCCTCACAAACTCACAGAAATCTGCCTCTGGCTGCATCCTGTATACCAGGATTAAAGACGTACATCACCACATGCAGCCAAATTTAAGAAACTATATAAGCATTTTGTTATTTGTGCATTTACACGTACATATGTTCGTATATGCACGTGTATTTGTAGATACCTGTAGAAGCCAGGCAAAGGCATCAGACACATGACAGCTGAAGTTGCAGGCAGCTGTGAGCCACTGATGTGATGAGAACTGAACTCTAGGTCCCTAAAAGAGAAATAAGGGCTCTTAACTGCTGATCAACCTGTCCAGTTTCTCAAAAGGAAAATAGACCACAACTGGCCAAATGTAAATTCTTAATTGAGTATAATACATGTAACCATTAGGAAATAAGACCTGATTTATCCCATGAAGCATGACTTTCTAGGGATCACAGAGGTGCCCCAGCTGTTAAGAGTGCTGTTCTTGCAAAGGACACAGGTTTGGTTCCCAGCACCCATATCAGCGGACTCCGAACTTCGCATAACTACCATTTCAAGGGATCCAATGCCTTCTGGACATCAGTGTATATATAGTTCACATAAACTCATGCAGGTGCACACATACACAAATAATTGTAAAAGGATTTTTCCTTTGGGCTGCCAGCTCACAAAGAAACAACAAGGATATTTATTATTATTTATGAAAAGTCAGCCTCTTGCTTAGGCTTGTCCCACTAGCTCTTATAACAAGTCAACCCATTTCTATTCAACTACGCGTTGTCACGACTCACGGCTTTTGTGTCTCCTCCTGCATGTCTTGCTTCCTCTGAGTCTGACTGTAGAATCTGCCTTTTTTTCTTCCCTGAGACTTCTCTGTTCCAAGAAGTTCTACTGAACCTCTTCTTGCCTAGCGATTGGCCATTGAGCTCTTTATTAAACCAATCACAGGGACACATCTTCACATAGTATAAAGAAATATTCCACAGCAATAAATATTTAAAAAGAACTATTTTCTAGTACAATTTACTTTCTATATTTAATATTTTGTCAACATTGGCATTACTCTATGGCATGTTAATATTACTGCTAAATGTAATAAAAATGCAGAAGTTAATGTTTTGTATGCCTCTCTGTATGTGATGTACATGTGTGTTGTTTGTGGTATGTGTGTCTGTATATAAGGGTATGACACCAGAGGAAAGTGTCAGGTATCCTGTTTGTTTCTTTCTTCCATACTTCTCTGACAGAGGGTCTCTTTCTGGACCTGGAGCTTGCCATTTCTGAGATACTGGCAGCCAGGCAGCTCCAGAGATCTGTCTTCTGCGTGTCTCCCCCCCCCCCCGCCCCCGCCGACCTACACCAGGGCTCTCTGGTTTCTTACCTGGGTGCTGGGGGTCAAACTTAGGTGCTCATGTCTGCACAGTACTTGTTCTCACCTACTGAGCTATCTCCCTAGCCCCAGACGTCCATTTATCATCATCTAGGGAATTATTTTAATTCCTGTTTGTATTTTGTCACAGATAAAAGTGATAGAGTGATAAAACTGAGTCAGTAAAAAGTCTGTCATCAAAGAGCAGTCCAAGACCAGATGGCTTCATTGCCCTGGACTATGAAACCTGACACTAGTTTTCCTTGATATTCAATAATAGAAGATGAAGGAACTCATCTAAACACATAGGAAGCTAGCCCTGTCCTGATAACCAAACCAGGCAGCTTTCTAGAAGAAAGTACAGCATATCTCATCTTGTATGCACACACTGAGATGCACAGCTATTAAAAATCTTTGTATGAAAGAATTAAATACCACTGGGTTAAACCTCATAGAGAGAAACTTGGATGTAGAAATATATATTGTAAAAAAAAATTCCCAACTTTCTTTCAACTAAATAAGCCTTTAAAAGTGACCCTTGGGGCTGGAGAGATGGCTCAAGGGTTAGTAACATTTGCTGCTTTTCCTTATGGACCTGGGTTCAATTCCCTGTGTCCACGGAGGCAGCTAACAGCTAGCTGTAACTCCAGTTCCAGGGTCTCTGACACCGTCTTCTGGCCTACCTGGGCAACGAACACATGTGGCACATGTATATTCATGCAGACAAAATAGCCATACATATAATAAAATAACTTTAAGTAGTAATCCTTAATATATGTGATTTGTATACTATAAAGCAGTGAGTGGGCCAGCTCAGTATCCTGCACTGAAATTACTCCTTCTTCTAGACCAAGAGAACACTGGTTGTGGGTTTGAGAGAGGTTGGCCAGGAAATGTTTAGTGTCTGTTACTGTAAGTTGTTGAGTCCCAATTGGGCTTTGGGGTAATGACCAGTGCCTTGAGAAACTTGGATACCACCTCTTTGTTCCTGTGACACAACTGTGTCCTCAAATCATGGGAGAAATAATTGATATCTGGGTACTTGAGATACTTTCCAATTCCATCCAGCCATTCAGAGATAAAGGCTGTCATTGGACCCTCCTTCAGGCTGAGGAAGGAGGCTCCATTCTTGCTGGCAGGCTTTCCAACACTGGTGCTATTTACAGGTCTTCAGATAGGCAAACTTGCAAAGCTCCCTAGTGCCTTTGTGTGTGTGTGTGTGTGTGTGTGTGTGAGTGTGTGTGTGTGTGTTTGTGTGTCTGTGTGTGTGTGTGAGTGTGTGTGTGTGTTTGTGTGTCTGTGTGTGTGTGTGTGTGTCTGTGTTTTTGAATCTGGCGTTCTGAGCTGTAGAGAAGAATGTCTCTGGCTTCCACCCACGTGTGCATCTCTGTAGCTGTGGTGAAGGGCTGGGAGAAAGACACCTTTGTGCCTGTCTACCTCACGTCTCCAAGTTAATTATGCCAGTAAAAATGAGAGTGTTGGGCAGTGTTGTGCTAAGCATGAGGAAAATGCAGGCAGAGGAACCGTGGATGGTTCTTTTGTACACTGACATATTTCCCTGGTAGCTCTCCCGGACACGCCCATCTTTTAAATCTACTGTCTAGCGTGTTAGCAGATGCCTTGTTTGATCTTACAGTTCACATGTAGCAAATCGATGTTGAAAAGTCTGTACATCTACAATGAAGAGGTAGATGTGCTTAAATTACTGTCTTGGGACTTTGAAGCCAGAACTCTTAAGAACAGTAGGAACCCCTTTGTCTGGAGAGCTGACATTAGGACTTTGAACTTTAAATAATTGGCCATCAGATGCAGCGACGTTTCCAGTTTCCAGAGCATGTGTTTTAAAGCTTACTTTTGTTTTTACAGTTTAGTGGGTCTGTGTTCTTCCAAGTGAATATCTTCAGGGAGATAGAGAACAGAATTTTCTTCTTGAGCATTTTTGTGTTTGACCATAATCTGCAGAATTAGAAAAGGCATCTTTTATTTTATTGTTTTATTTTACCTTGCAGTTTTATCATGATACTCAGTGAAAGGCTGGTGCAGCTAAGGTGAGGTGACTTTGTACCATCAGTGTGGGAAGAAAATGGAAACCATTCCAATGACTAGCTCAGTTCTCTCCCCGAGTACAACGCTGTTTCAGATAGGTTGTGCTGGGGTAAATGGTTGACTTACCAAAACCCTCAGATTTCTTGTTCTGGGAATTGCCATACTGTTTCCTGACTTTTAGATGTAATTGTTTTTTTAAATCAAAGGTTAGGGAAAGTATAAAATATGATTAAGTAAAATAAAATTAAACATAAAGATCAACAAACTTGTGTGTGTACACACACGTGCATGTGCATGCATGCACACATGTGCTGGAGAGATGTCTCACAATGAAGAACTCTGTAGAGGACACAGATTCTGTTCTGAGCACTCACATGGTAACTCACAGCCATCCGAAACTCCAATTCCAGGGCACCTGATCCCTCCTTTGGCTTCTGCTGGGACCAATCATCTACACTGTGCACATATAGACATTCAGGCAAAACAATCATATGTGGAATATAAAATAAATATATTTAAGTTTACAGATTGGTATTTGGAGCTATTTAAATAAAATTATTATTTTTTAAAATATTTATTTATTTTTATTTTATGTGAATTGGTGTTTTGCCTGCATGTATAACTGTGTAAGAGTGTCAGATCTTGGAATTATAGACAGTTGTCAGCTGCCATGTGGTGCTGGGAATGGAACTCAGGTCCTCCAGAAGAACAGTCAGTGCTCTTAACTGCTGAGCCATCTCTTCAGCCCTTAAATGAAATTATTAACATGGCAAAACACCCTTTACTCAGACACTCTTCTGTCCTTTTACTTTTCCTATATATATAAATTTTTCTCAATTGCCTAATGGCCTTTGTTTTTTCATTAATGTCATGTGCTCAGCTTTTCCAACTCTAAATGCATAGTAATGGTGCTGTATGAGTAACATCAGACAGTTGGCTGTCGCTAGACAAGTGTCAGGTTATGAATTGTGTACAGTTCTTTAGTAGTAAAATAAATGTGTTTTTGTCATTGAACATGTGTGCTCATCATCAAGACATCACAAGAACTGTCCCCAGATCAAGTAGCTAAATAGATCCTGGGGAAGTTGTCTGCTCCTGGCAGCTGCTCCTGCTGAACTGAAGGAGAGGGTCTGTCTACCAAGCACCATTGCCTGTAAGACCAGTTGAGGAAAATGGGTGGGCCTGTGCTGAAGGGAGCTGTGTGGGCAGCTTAGGCCAGGCTTGCTCCAGTGCTCACCTCTCAGACTCCTTAGTCTAACGACCTGGTGTTTGGGGGAAAGTCAGGTTACTTAATCATTTCTATTTAGCTCCTTTTAACCATTTCTTCAAATTCTCCCTCCCTCCCTCTCTTCCTCCCTCCTTCCCTCCCTGCAGTTGACCTTTAATTTCTATTGACTCTCACTGTTTATAGATGGCAGATAGGAAACAACAGTGCATTGTGGTGGGGGAGATTTAATAAATCTTTGCAGAGGAACTGGGGTTACAGATGGTTGTGAGCCACTGTGTGGGTGCCGGGCTCTGGGTTCTGCAAGAGCGGTGAGTGTTCTTAACCGCTGAGCCATCTCCCCAGCCCCAAAGGCTCATATTTGTGTCTTGAAAATGAAATGATGTCAGTGACTATTGTACAAGACTGTTTTGAGGACTACACAAGTAAATACACACAAACTGCTTAGAACAGTGCCTGGCGCACAGTAAGCATTTAATAAATACTACTGTTAGTTTTTCCGGTTGTCTCCATGGCTCCAATGCATAGCACTAAGTGATGAGTCGGTTCATCACTGGGTTCAGGTCTTTGCCTGTGGAGATAACCCTCAGGGAATAGCCCTGCAGGAAACACCTCTGTCTGCCACATGTTGGATGGTACGGCTCCCATCTAAACTGCCTTCTGAGTGAGGTACATACTGGAGAAAAGTCACTGCTGGAACTACGCATGTCCACCTGGAGATCAAGACCCAGCCTTTTAAACAGGAACATCCTGCAAACTATCTGCAGTGGGCTCCCTCTGCTGGTCCATCTAGTGGTGGAATAAACTTAAAAATTCAGCTTTAGGTTTCAAGACATGTTTTATAAAAGATGGATTTGGAAATCTCTCTCTCTCTCTCTCTCTCTCTCTCTCTCTCTTTCTGTGTATGTGAGAGATATAGAGAGACAGAGACAGAGAGAGATGATACATATCACATATATATTCTCTTTGCCATTTACATTTTGAATTCAGATGTTCTAATGGGTTTCAATTTTGGGGAGTTCACTGTGATTTCAAATGGAACCAGTCATGATGTGTTGGAAAACTTCAAAGCACTCTTTTCAAGAGCTGATAAGAGTTTATATTCATTCCACTATGGTAATAAGTATTCTAGAATCTTATTTTCGAAATCTCTTAAGTTTTTTTTTTTTTTTAAAAAGGTCCATGATATGGATACTTACTAATATTCTTCAAAGGTCACAGCTTAGACCCCTGGCGCAGTACTGTGCTGAGGGTTTACATGTGTCAGCTACTAATATCTCATATGTCTTGAGTGGTTGATCATTTATTTGGAGTCATACTCTATCAGTAAAATGTGCCACAAATTACCCAGAATTGCATTTTATTTCTTTATTTTGCATAAGAGTGTGTCTGTGGGAGAGTGTGGGCATGTTTGTTGAGGCCAGTGGACAACCTTGGGTGTAGTGCCTTGGGATCAGTGCATCTAAGACATGGTATCTCACAGGGACTTGGCTTACCTGTTAGGCTAGGCTGGGTGACTGTTCAGCCTCTAGGACAGGACCTTCCTGTCACCATCTCCCTAGCAGTGTGATTGCCAGTACCTGCATTATTCTTTTGATGTGGGTTCTGAGAACCCAACTCTGATCTCTATGCTTGCATGACATCCTTTACTAACTGAGCCATTGGCTCAGCCCGAAAATTGCACTGACAAAGAATTCTTCTGTGTCTCTATTTCCCTCTCACTCTCTCCTTCTGTCTTTCATTTCTCCTTTTGTCTTGTTACTAGGATCAAACAACATAAATCGGATAACTGCAAACATGGAAAATGGGGAGAATGAAGGAACTACGAAGATTATCGCACCTTCACCAGTGAAAAGGTCAGTGTGTGCAGGCATGTACTGCTGTAGAGTGTGTGCAGGCATGTGCTGCTGCAGAGTGTGTGCAGGCATGCGCTGCTGTAGAGTGTGTGCAGGCGTGTGCTGCTGCAGAGTGTGTGCAGGCGTGCGCTGCTGCAGAGTGTGTGCAGGCGTGTGCTGCTGTAGAGTGTGTGCAGGCGTGCGCTGCTGCAGAGTGTGTGCAGGCATGCGCTGCTGTAGAGTGTGTGCAGGCATGCTCTGCTGTAGAGTGTGTGTAGGCACGTGCTGCTGTAGAGTGTGTGCAGGCATGTGCTGCTGTAGAGTGTGTGCAGGCACGCGCTGCTGTAGAGTGTGTGCAGGCATGTGCTGCTGTAGAGTGTGTGCAGGCATGTGCTGCTGCCGAGTGTGTGCAGGCGTGTGCTGCTGTAGAGTGTGTGCAGGCGTGTGCTGCTGTAGAGTGTGTGCAGGCGTGCGCTGCTGCAGAGTGTGTGCAGGCGTGCGCTGCTGTAGAGTGTGTGCAGGCGTGCTCTACTGTAGAGTGTGTGCAGGCGTGCTCTGCTGTAGAGTGTGTGCAGGCGTGCTCTGCTGTAGAGTGTGTGCAGGCATGCTCTGCTGTAGAGTGTGTGCAGGCATGCGCTGCTGTAGAGTGTGTGCAGGCATGCGCTGCTGCAGAGTGTGTGCAGGCATGCGCTGCTGTAGAAGTCCTCCCCCTTGTTAGCAAGGCAGTGAGTCCGTCCACTTTGCTGACTGAGTCAGACTTTTAACCTGAGGACTTCCATGGATAGTGTCTGAGCTGAATGATATGTTATTATTATGTCAGCAAAATAGAGACCCGGGACCTGCCCCTCATTGTAGTGTCCTTGCTGTTACAGCATGGTTAAGGC
Organism: Sigmodon hispidus; assembly: GCA_004025045.1. NCBI lineage: Eukaryota > Metazoa > Chordata > Mammalia > Rodentia > Cricetidae > Sigmodon > Sigmodon hispidus. The sequence goes on from PVIH01025419.1 coordinate 18,977, forward strand.
ACAGACTGTATGTGGCACACAGCCCTCACTAGCACACTGAAAATTCATGTGGCTTTTAAAGTCATTATTCAATTGATTAACTCAAGGAACTGTTTAATATACTGTGTTTCTTGCAATGGTGCACTGAGCTGTGGCCCTGGGCAGAGGTGTATGGCTTTAGAGGGCTAAGAGCCTCACAATTCAAAGATTGCATACATTTCTAAAGATCTGTCATGGTCCTTGGCTTCAGTTTTCCCAACAGCATTCCCACTGGGGAAACCTCTTAATATGCCGTATGGCTTGGTTTCTGAAAGATCAGCCCTGTTCTCTGGTAAGGGAATTTTGGAGTCATTTTTTTCCTATCTCAAATTATGTCCACAGAGCAGCGTTATCAACACACAATGAACAGCCTTCACAAACTCACTTTCCCTAGACAGACTGCAACACTTACATCATGGAGAAGTCCCAGGAGTCAGATGTGTGAACTGCAAAGACGCCTTAGGTCATCCTCCACTCCATCTTTTGTTAAGAAATAATGGCCCCTTCATCCAGCCAGACTGTGGTGACTTCAAGAAATACAACATATTCCCTTGTGGGTTTTGGTTCTTTTTCTTTCTTTTTGATTTTTTCGAGACAGAGTTTCTTTGTGTAGCTTTGGAGCCTGTCCTGAGACTCACTCTGTAGACCAGGCTGATCACAGAAATCCACCTGCCTCTGCCTCCCAGAGTGCACTAGTTCTGCCCAGACTGTTTCCTTTTCTTTAGCTCTGGGACATTTCTCCTTATAGATCAAGCTTTTGGAATATGTTTTTTACCCTTTTTATGAAGACTGTATGTTCATTAGCTGTATTTCCTAGTGGGCCCCATAGTCCTGGGTGGAGGCAGCTTCATCTGCATGTTCAGGCATACACATGATATATCCAACAAATAACAGTAATCTTCCATGAAGTTCAGATCCCAAGCTTCTTAGAAAGAATTCAACGCCTTTGTTGAACTCATGGCTGCCAACAGCCCTGAAAGCAGAAAGGTGGCCGGCTCCCACACAGGCTGCAGAGTGTGAAGGAGCATAGGAAGGGACACAGTCACCATGCCACCTGGGATGTCATTATTAACATTCTTCTCCTTGCAATTCCTTGTCCTTCTCCCTATCCCTGCCCATCTCACTTCTTTTCCTCTCCCTTTCCTTTCTGACTTAGCAGACATACACTTTGTGCCACTGTTTTCAATCTCTGCTCTGGTTTTTCTCTTGCTTGTTTCAGAGGGGAAGCATGTACTTTGGGATTGTGATCTTTGAAATTATGGTTTTAAATTATGATTAAGCAATATATTGGACCTTTGTAGAACATGCCTACTATCTACTAAATCTTTTATGTATATGCATTTGCTGGATGTACCTTCTACATGTGTGGGTCATTTCCTGTGTAGATACAGTGTGTATGCACTTGCTGGATGTACCTTGTACAAGTGTGTATTATTCCTGTGTGGATACAGTGTGTATGCACTTGCTGGATGTACCTTCTGCAAGTGTGTATTATTCCTGTGTGGATACAGTGTATATGCACTTGCTGGATGTACCTTCTGCAGGTGTGTATTATTCCTGTGTGGATACAGTGTGTATGCACTTGCTGGATGTACCTTCTGCAGGTGTGTATTATTCCTGTGTGGATACAGTGTGTATGCACTTGCTGGATGTACCTTCTGCAGGTGTGTATTATTCCTGTGTGGATACAGTGTGTATGCACTTGCTGGATGTA